>CAUYQG010155435.1:0-63130 GCA_963574415.1 Tarsius wallacei
TCAAAAATATCCACAGCTATCCACTTTATAACCAAAATGGCAAAAGCAAAAGACTAAAATACTCTTGAAAACAACAGAAGAGAAATGATTCTTCACATACAAGGATCTTCAACAAGACTGACAGCTGTTTTATCATCAGAAACCATGCAGATCAAGAGACAATGAAATAACATATTGAAAGTGTTGAAAGAAATACAGCAAACAATTCTATATCCAGAAAAACTATACTTTTAAAATAAAGAAAAATGAAGACATTCTCAGATAAGCAAAAGTGGAGAGAATGCATTATTACCAGATATACTCTATGAGAAATGCTCAGAGTCCTTAAGATTGAAATGAAAGATACTAAGAAATGACTGCCACTCTTCATGAAAGGTATAGTATCAGAAAATGTAACTTCATTCAATAAAAAAAGATAGTATAAATAAACTTTTTGCTTGTTACTTATTTTGATATCTGATTTAAAGATAATTGTGTAAATAATTATAAATATTTGTTTATGAGCATACAATGCACATGGCTGTAATTTCTATGAAAATAATAGCATAAAGGACAGAGAAGGGAATGAAACTACATAGTTACAAAGTATACGTTAAGTATCTCCACATTAAAAATGCAAAATCTGAAATGCTCCCAAATGCATAACTTTTTAGCACCAACATGATGCCACAGGTGAAAAGCTCCACACATAACCTCATGTGTTGAGTTGCAGTCAAAAAGCAGGTGCATAACACAGTTTATTCAGTATCTGCAAGAAAAAAGAGACACCCCCCCAGACCCCTGAAGCTGAAATACATCTTTTTTGTGCATACTCTGATTCCCACACATAAGTACACCCACAGAGGGTAACAAAATGGAGTGTATGTGCCAATGGCAGGTTTTTCATGATGCTCCACATATAGCCAGGATCTACATGAATTACTATTTTTTTCTTATTCTCTGCTCCATTTTGTAAAAATATTGTTGAAAATATCAAAATGGCCTGAAGATACCCATATGTATAATAGTGAAAGAAAAAGAAAGCATTTATGTTTATCTATAGCACAGAAAGTCAAGCTGTTAGAGAAACTGGACAGTGGTGTAAGTGTGAAATGTCTTATACAAGAGATTGGTGTTGGATGACCACCATATATGAACTGGAGGGGGGAAAAAGGATAAATTGTTGAAGCTCTATGCTAAAAATGATAAAAGTATTAAAAAATTTAAAACATTGAGTAAAGTTAAAAACTAAGATTTTGATTATGTATTAAAAGATGGCTCCATCAGGGTAGTAATGAACACTTGTCACTTGATACGTTGATCATGAAACAAGCAAAGATCTATTACAATGAACCAAAAATTGAAGAGAACTATGAATATTCAACAGACTGCTTACAAAATTGTTTTAAAAAGACATGGTATTAACTTTTGAAGATTAGTTGTGATAAATCATCAGCTGATCACAAAGCAGTGGAGAAATTAATTGATGAGTTGACCAAGGTCATTGCTGAATATACTCTGATGCCACAACAAGCCTATAATACTGATGAAACATAACTGTTGGCATCATTGCCCCAGAAAGACACTGACTATAACTGATGAAACAACTCCTACAAGGGTTAACAACGCCAAGGACAGAATAACTGTGCTAGGATTACTAATGCAGCAGACACACATAAGTGTAAACTTACTGTGTTAGACAAAAGCTTGTATCCTTGTTGTTTTCAATAAGTGAATTTCTTGCTTGTACATTATTATGTTAACAAAAAGCATGAATCACCAGGGACATCTTTTTTTGATTGGTTTCACGAATATTTTGTATCAGGGTCTTGTGCTCACTGCAGGAAACTGGACTGGATAAAGACTGAAAGATTTTGTTATTCCTTGACAACTGTTTTGTTCATTCTCCAGTTTAAATTTGCATCAAAAATAATGTTTTATGCTGTGTACATGTGCTTTCTATCAAATGTGATTTCATTAATTCAACCATGCGACCAGGGTCTCTTTAGATAATAAAGAGTCAATATAAAAACATTCTCTTGATCAACATGCTGGCAGCAGTGAAAAAGGTCATGGATGTGAAAGGTGTTCAGAAGACATTTAGCATAAAAGATGTTATTTTTCATATTGGTAATGCTTGGAACACATGAATAAAGTCACAGTTGTGCATGCTGGCACAACTTCTGGCCTGTAACTATTTTCAGTGATGATGATGAACAAGGTTATGACTGAATGTCAGTGAGAAAAAAAAAAGTTTGATCTCCTTACATAAGCAAAACAATGCTTTCAGAGTGTGTCAGTAAGGTGAAAGAAGCTAATAATGAATTTTACTTTTCATTTTTTATTGATATATAATAGATGCACATATTTTTAAGGTACATGTGATCATTTAATACATTCATATAATTTGTAAACATCAAATCAGTGTAGTTGAAATGTATTTATCACCTTAAATATTAGTCTATTTTTAATGATAGAAACACTCAAATTATTTTCTTCTAGCTATTTTGCGGTATATAATAGGTTATTATAACTATAGTCATCCTATGGTATTTCAAACTTTAAGTTTTATTTCTTTCATCTACTTGTATATTTGTACCCATTAATCAGCCTCCTCTTTTCTACTCTCATCTCTCCTCTCTTTCTATCTTTATGAGATTCACTGTTTTTAGTTTTCACATATGTGTGAGAACATGCAATATTTGTCTTTCTGTGCTTGGCTTAGTTCACTTAACATAATCACTACCAGTTCCATCCACATTCCTGAAAATGACAAGATTTCATTCTTTTCAGTGTTGAATAATATTCTAGTGTGTATATATCACATTTTCTTTATCAGTTTACCCATTGATGAACATTTAGGTTGATTCCATATTGCAGTTATTATGAATAGTGCTGCAATAAACACAAGAGTGAGGATATCTTTTTGATATATTGATTTTCTTTCTTTTGTGTATATACACAGTAGTGGAATTGCTGAATCATTTGGTAGTTCTATTATTAGTTTTTTTTAAGGAGTGTTTATACAGTTTCCTACACAGTAAGTCCTTGACACACAAACGAGTTCTGTTCTGAGAGCGCAGAGTGCATTCGTAAGTCCAATTTGTTAATTAAATCCAACAAAGGGAGCCTAGGTACCCAAATAACACAATCAGTTATATAGTACTATACTGTAATAGGTTTATCATACTTTTTACACAAATAATACATAAAAAACAAACACAAAAAATAAAAAAAAATCTTACAGTACTGTACCTTGAAAAATACAGTAGTACAGTACAGTACAACACTGGCATACAGGGGCTGGCATTGAGTGAATAGGCAAGAAGAGTTACCACTAGAGGAGGGAGAAGAGGTGGGATGTAGGGAACTGAAGGAGCATTAGCAATAGGAGATAGAAGACAAGCTGCGATTTCACTCACGCCTGATGTTGATGTCACAGGTACTGGTTCCTTGCTAGATTCAATTCTTTTTTTTTTTTTTTTGAGTTGGAGTCTCACTCTGTCACCCAGACTGGAGTGCAGTGGCCACTCCCGGCCACCGCAGCCTTGACCTGCTGGGCTCCGGCGATTCTTCCGCCTCAGCCTTCCAAGTAGCTGGAACTACAGGCGCGCGCTACCACGCCCAGCTGATTTTTGATTTATTGTAGAGATGAGGTCTCGCCAAGTTGCCCAGGCGGGTCGCGAACCCGCAGACTCAGGCAATCCACTCACCTCAGCCTCCCAAGGCACGGGATTACAGGCTGAGCCACCAAGCCCAGCTGCTAGATTCAATTCTGTCTACCTTCTTGAAAAGATTGTTCGGTGATATCTGGGCAGTGGCTCTTTTTTCCTCATCATAGATAACACAGTAGCATTGGATTGCATTCTGAACGGCTGCTGCAACCTTAGTGTACTGTTCTATGTTAGGGTCCTGTGCCTCAAACACTAACAGTGCCTCCTCAGATAAAGACAATCCCCTTGCCATTTCCTGTATCATGGATGTCTTAGGTTCTTCAGTTACTTCTTCTCTTGTCTCTCTTCATCCTTTCTCTGGGCCTCCAGTTCCATCAGGTCTTCATTAGTAAGCTCCTCATGTTGCACAGCAAGGAGTTCAATGAAGTCATTCTCTTGCAGATCTAGCTCCGGCTTCTCGCTGAGGATCACTAAGTTGCCAAAGACCTCGTCGGACTTCTCATCCACCTTCTCAAATCCATGAAAATCATGAATAAATGGTTCTTCCAAATCCCATTCATGTTGAAAGCTGTAACTTCACACCAAGCAAAGTTAATATTTTTTATGGCCTTGTAGATGCTATAGTCCTTCCAAAATTTTCTCAAGGTTGTTCCTGATTTATCACTTGCCTTTACTGTCTGATGAAAAATGTGATGTAAATACTATTTCTTGAAAGTTGCCATAATTTTCTGGTCTATAGGCTTAATGAACAATGTATATTTGGTGGCAGATGCACTACTTTGATATTGGGATGAAACTCATCCATGAATGGAGGGGTGGCCTGGAGCATTGTCAAGAAGTAAGAGAATGTTGATTTCAATGTCCTTCTCCAAGCAATATTTATCTACTTCCAGGATAAAGTGGTGGAGAAACAAGCCCTGGAAAAACGGCCTGTGAAACCTAGGCTTTGGAGTTACTCTTCCATACAACAGGAAGACAGTCCTTGGCTATGTTTTTAAGGGTTCTTGGGTTCTCTGAATGAGAAACTAAGAGAAGCTTCAGATTCCTATCACTGGAAGCATTGCCACCAAACAAGAGAACTGGGCTATTCTTTGCTGCTTTATAGCCTAGCATCAACTTTTCTTTCTTACTCATGTAACTTTGCTCTGGCATCCTCTTCCAGTACAGTCCTGTCTCATTCACATTAATAACCTGCTTGGATAAATATGTGCCTTTATCAATAATTTCTTGAAGTTTCAAGTTTCAGAAAATTCCCAGTTACTGTATTTGCACTTGCTGCCCTGCTGCTTACATGTATATGGAAGCATAAACAACCACAAATAGCCAAAACAATCCTTAGCAAACGAAACAAAGCAGGAAGTATCACACTTCCAGACTTCAAACTTTTGTATAAGGCTACAGTAATCAAAATAGCCTGGCATTGGTACAAGATCGGGCAGATAAACCAATGGAACAGGATAGAAATTCTGGAAACAAAGTTCCAATATCTCAACCAATTCATCTTTAACAAAGCCTCCAACAACAACCACTAGGGAGAGGAGAACCTATTCAGTAAATGGTGCTAGGAAAACTGGCTGATCACATGCAGAAGATTGAAACAGGACCCCTACCTGTCATCATACACAAAAATTAACTCTAAATGGATCAAAAACCTAAACATAAAACCTCAAACTATAAGAATCTTAGAAAACGCAGGAGACAGTCTTATGGAAATTGGAACTCACAACCAATTGCTGATCAGAACTCTAAGTGCCCATACCATAAGAAATAAGATAGATAAGTGGGACTTCATTAAACTGACGAGCTTCTGCAAAGCAAAAGAAACCATCAAGAGAGCAGGGAGCCCACAGAATGGGAAAAAATATTTGCCAACTGTATATCTGACAAAGTCCTAACATCTAGGATCTACAAGGAACTCAAATGTGCCGAAAGGAAAAAGACAAACAGCCCCATTAAAAAGTGGGCAAAAGACATGAATAGACACTTCTCAAAAGAAGATAAATGGGCAGCCAACAGACACATGAAAAGTGCTCAGCCTCATTCATCATCAGAGAAATGCAAATCAAAACCACATTGAGATACCTCCTAACCCCAGTAAGAATGGCCATCATTAATAAAACAAACAACAACAGATGCTTGCGAGTATATGGAGAAAAAGGGATGCTTCTATACTGTTTGTGGAAAGCAAACTAGAGCAACCTCTTTGGAAGACAGTGTGGCAATTTCTGAAAGAACTAGGAATTGACCTTCCATATGACTCAACAATTCCCCTGTTGAGAATATTCCCAGAGGAACACAAATCATTCTACAAAAAAGATAACTGCACATGTATTTTCTTGAAGTTCTATTCACAATAGCAAAAACATGGAACCAACCATGCTGCCCATTGAAGCTGGACTGGATTAAAAAAAATGTGGTACATATACACTATGGAATATTATACAGCCATAAAGAAGGAAAAACATATGGACTTCACAGCAACTTGGATGGATTTAGAGTCGATCATACTCAGTGACCTATCACAGAAACAAAGAACAGAGTACCATATGTCCTCACTCATAAGTGGACCTTGAACAATTATCATGATACTATAAGAAAGGGATTGGCAGTAGTGGGAAACTGCCAGGGGAGGGTGGGGTGGGATTGGCAGTTGTGGGAGGGTCACACCTCATCAACAAGAGTACCTGCACAATCAACATTTGCATAGCTAATCCTGAAATGTACCCCACATCTTTAAAATAAAATTAAAAAATAATAATAATAATAAAGAAAGTTGGCTCTAGCCTTGACTGACATTAAAATATGTGCCCTTTGATTCTTTGCATGTTTCTTCTTCAAGTCTTCATAGAGGCTTTTAGTTTTCTTTTGAATCATGATTAAGCTGAGCAGGACTCAGTGCTGATGCTGATCTTGCATCCAAACACTGAGAAATTGCTCCATCTTCTCCATGACTTTTCCATTCTTCTTCAATATTGTTGCCAATGTCATCAGCACAGTAGACTTTACATATTCCATGATTTTGTCCTTGTTCTTTAGAATCACTCTGATGGTTGAGTGATTCATGAGATAAGAAGGAGCGACATCAACCACCTTTTTGCCTTGCTCTGCTCTCTCAATTATTTTCGCATTTGTTTCCATCATTATATCTCTGCATTTCTTAGCAATACCAGCTACATCCCCACTGCTTTTATGCTTGCTTCCAGACATCCTGGGCTTGAAATAATGATACTGTACTATTTTACATGGTACTGTACAGTAAAGTACACAAAAGTATAACCACTTGTAGAGGATGCATGCACATGACAATATATGCCAGATGTGTGAACTAACTTATGTGACTGGACACACAAATGCACATTTGCATCTTTGAAATTTCACAGCTTGAAAGTTCATATGTAGGAGACTTACTGTACTGGCTTTACTAATTTATTTTTCTATCAACAATGTATCAGAATTCCCTTTCTCCATATCCTCACCAGCATCCATTATTTTCTGCCTTTTTTGGTAAAAACCATCTTAACTGAGATGAGATCTCATTGTGGTCTTGATTTGCATTTCTCTGATGAGTAATGATAAGCATTTTTTCATATATCCACTGTCATTTGTATGTCTTCTTTTGAGAAATGTCTACTCATATATTTTGCCCATTTTTTAGTTGGATTATCTGTGGTGGTGTTTGTTGTTGTTGTTATTGAGTTGTTTGAACTTCTCATTATCTGGTTATTAGTTCCTGGTCAGATAGATTGTTGGCAAATATTTTTCCCCATCCTGTGTGTTGTCTCTCGACTTTGTTAATTATTTTCTTTACTGTGCAGAAGCTTTTTAACCTGATCTACTCCCATGGTCTATTTTTGCTTTTGTTGTCTGTGCTTTTGAGGTCTTACACACAAAAATTTTGCCCAGACCAATGTTCTGAATCATTTCTTCAATGTTCTCTTTTGGTAACTTTATAGTTTCAAGTCTTAGAATTAAGTATTTGATCTATTTTTATTTAATTTTTATATTTGGTGAGAGTTTTATTTTTCTGCATATGGTTTTATTTTTATGCATATGGTTATCCAGTTGTCCCATCATTCATTGAAGAAACTATCCTTTCCCTTTATATTTTCTTGGTGCCTTTGTAAAAAATGAGTTGACTGTAAATGTAAGCATTATATTCCATTGGCCTGTGTTTCTGTTATTTTTTTCTTTCCTTTTCTTTTCTTTTTTTTTTGCCGGTGCTATGATATTTTGGCTAGTTTAACTTTGCTCTTTTTGCTCACGATAGCTTTGGCTATTTGAGGTATTTTGTGGTTCCACATAAATTTGAGGATTTTTTTTTATTTACATGAATATCTTTAGTACTATGATACGGATTGTATTAAATTTGTAAGTTTCTTTGAGTAGTATTGTCATTTTTAACAATATTAATTCTTTCATTCCACGAGATGAAATATCTTCCCATTTTTATGCCCTCTCCAATTTCATTCATCTGTGTTTTATAGTTTCCTAGTATAGGTCTTTCATTTCTTTAGTAAAACTGACTTTTAGGTATCTTATATTTTTTGTAGATATTCTAAAGAGTGTTGCTGTTTTGAGGTCTTTTTTAGATTGTTTGCTGTTGGAATTTATGTTGATTTTTGTTTGTTAAATTTGTATCCCGCAACTTTACTAAACTTGTTTTTCAGTTATAACAATTTTGGGTGGAGCCATTAATTTTTTCTAAGTATAAGACTATGTTGACAGTGAATAAGACTAATTTGACTAGTTTCTTTCCAATTTGGATGCCATTTATTTCTTTCTCTTGCCTAATAGCTATGCTATGGCCAAGACTTACAGTATTATGTTGAATAAAATTGGTGAAAGTGGACTTTCTTGTATTGATCCAGATCTTAGAGCAAAGTCTTTCTATTTTCTCTGTTCAGTAAAATGTTAATTATGTGTTTGTCATATACAGTCTTTCTTATTTTGAGGTATGTTCCTTCTATACACAGTTTATTGAAGGATTTTATCATAGAGAGCTGTTAAATTTTATCAAATACTTTTTCAGCATAAAGTTTTGTGATAGGTTCTGTTAATGTGATATATCGTGTTTTTTGATCTACATATGTTGAACATCCTTGCATCTCCAGGAAAAATATTACTTTATCTTGGTGAATCATTTTTTTATGTATTGCTAAATTAGTAGTTATTTTTATACTAGGTTTTTGCTAACATTTTGTTGAGCATTTTTGAATCTATATCCATCAGTGACATTGACATATAGTTTTGTTGTTGTTGTTATTGTTATACCTTGTCTTCTGAACCCAAACTGGCCTTTTAGAAGGCTCCCCAGGATTGTGGATGCACTTTATAGTTTGAAAAGCACTGTCATAGGTGACATGATCTGGTCTTTCTAAGCATAGGTAAGTACTTTGGTGAAACACTTGCTAAATAATTAGTATTGGCTTACTAAGTACTAGTGCTACACTATATAGCTCAATTTAGTTTACGGAAATGATGCTGGGAAAAGCAGAAGGCAGCCTAGAGGACGCATGTATCCTAAGTTAGAAAAGGCACAAAATGAAGATCATAGGAGATAGCAAAAAGAGAGAGACACTGTCGTATATCAAAATTTGTTTCCACCAAAAAAACTTAGGGAATGCAAAAATGAGCCCTTCCATATTAAAATAGTGCCACTTGATAGAAATCAAAGAGAGAAATTTAGTTTCAACTAAACAATAAATACTCAGTAAGTGAACAGTCTGGGAACAGCACAATGTCTTTAATAAACGGTGCTGAGAAAAATGAATAATCACATGCAAAAGAATAATATTAGACCCTCACTTACCCATATACACAAATCAACTCAAAATGGATTAAAGACTGAAATGCAAGAACTGAAAGTGTAAAACTACCAGAAGAAAATATAAAGAAAAGTCTCCATGATATTGATCTGGGCAATTATCTTTTTGATGGGACCCCAAACTACAGAAAACAAAGCAAAATTTGACAAATGGGATTATATCAAACTGAAAAACTTCTGCACAGAAAAAAAAAATCAACAAAAGAGCAACCTTTGGAGTGGGAGAAAATATTTGCAAAACATGTGTGATAATAGTTTAACATCCAAAATATATAAGGAACTCAGACAATTCAACAACAGATAACCTAATTTAAAAATAGGCAAAAGATCTGAACAGATATTTCTAAAAATAAGACATATAAATTGCTAACAGGTATATGGGAAAATGATAAATGAAAAATAAAATTACAAAGATATCACCTAATATTTGTTAGAATGTCTATTATAAAAAAGATGAATAATAACAAGTGTTGACCAGGACATGGAGAAAAGGAAACTTTGCAAACTGTTGGTGAGAATATAAATTAGAATGGCCATCATGGAAAACTCTGTGAAAACTTCTTAAAAATTTAAAAATAGAGCTACCATATGATTCAACAATCTCACTCTCGGTTCATACCAAAAGAAATGAAATCAATATGTCAGCAAGCTATCTTTACTCTCATGTTTATTGCAGCATTATTGATGATAGCCAAGATATGAATTCATTCTAAGTGTTCATCAATGGATAAGCAAAATAAGAAGTTGTGGTGTGTATGTGTGTGTGTGTGTGCGTGCTTGTGCGCGCGTGTGTGTATGTATGTGTAGTGGATATTATTTAGCTTTAAAAAAGAAGGAAATTTTGCCATTTGTGTCAGCAGGGCTAGACCTAGAGGATATTTTATTAAGCATGACAGCCAGGCACAAAAAGACAATATTGAATTATCTCACTTATATACTTATTTTTGTTTGCCTTAATAACTATAGAGAGGTGTGTTAAAGCCTATCAATATAATTGTAGTTTTCCACCTTTTTTGTTTATTTTTTGTTTATATATTTTGGGATCATATTATTACTGCATACAAATTAAGAATTGTTTTAATTCCAACTTTATGATTATAATAACCCTTTTTTTCTAGTAATACATTGCATTAAACTCTAATTTGCTTTATATTAATATAATTACACCAGCTTTTTCTATTAGTATTTCTTTCTATAGTCTTTTGCTTTTCGAATTTCTGTGTTTCTGTATGCTAAGTGCATCTCTTGTGAGCACCAACTAGGGGATGATATTTTTCTTCTTCCAGGCTATCATTTTTTTTTCCTTTAACTGAAAGTTGCTTTAGTATCAGTTTACCTCATACTGAAAAGGTAGATATCCGGAAATGCAGATTTTATACAGTATTTATTTTAGGCCCCCCCACTTAAGGTGGGCCCTGGGCTTGTCTCCTTTGTTCTCAAACTTTGTAGTATCAAAGCAAAACTAACGCCAATGTTCATCAAGAGACTCCATGGGAAAAAAGAACTCCTTTTCACCTTGTTTTCTGCCTCAGAGAGTTATTTACTTAGTCAATAACACAGCCCAGTTTTTAAAAGATTTCAAATATACTTTTAATCTAGCATTTTAGTTGGTGTGATAATTATATTTAGCCCACCATTCTACCAGAAATGGATCTTATAATTTCACAGTTATAGAAATTGAACAATGTGTCTAAGATCACTCATCTAGCAAACGGCTAGATTAGATACTGGATTTGTTTGGTTTTTCACTACGGTTTGTAGCCTATTGTTATATTACTGGTCTTATTCTTCCTAAAATTACATTTTTGGGATTGGGCAAAGTGGATGAATTTGCTACATGAGAGTCTTCCTTCAGTTTCACTGTTCTACTTACAGAGCAATCAGTACCCAACCTGACTGGTAGAGTACTGACATCTCAACTCTTCTTCCAAAATTCTTCATGACCTTCAAAAAAGTAATACTTACTATACTTTGTCAAACATTTCTAAAGCCACAATTAGCCTTTTTTTCCATGTATACTCTGAGGGGAAAAAAGGTGTGAGTTTAGATTTATACATCAATTTTTTTTCTCAGAGAAATGGAAAAGAAATCTGAAATATTATCTGTAGATAATTTTGTGCTTCTTTTTGGCTCTAGGTTTTTTAAATTCTGTGATGGAAATTTATATGCTCTGCAATCTGCCAACTTTGATTTTTAATAGTCTTCATTTTTTGACAAAGTTTTATGACCAATAGATCAAAAAATGTGTTATCAGATAGATTATAGCACTGTGGTGTGTTACAGATAATTTAGGACCTTTTTATGTGGTGTTTTTTATTGCGTGTAAAACATACATATGTTTTACTATAAATTTTCAAAACTTTATTGAAGAATAGTTTTTGTTTTCCTTATGCTCAGAAAACTTAGAACAGTGCTAGAAACACTGGAGATATTTCTGTGTGTTAAATGCATGTCTTGTGAGCATCAGCTAGGGGATGATTTTTTTCTTCTTCCAGGTTGTCATTCATAAATACTTGTTGATTCTGGTTAATTTGATTTGCAATTCAGCTACCAAATTAGAAAAAAATATATCCAGTATACTTATCTAATCTGTTATATTTCCATCTCCTCACTTTTCCAGTCTGCATGCCAAGCTAACTTTGCCAGGGTCAATCATTACCTTTGGGGCAGATGTGAAGTGTAAAAAGTCTGAGGAAGTAAGGGCAAATTGAAATATAAAAGTAATAATAAACAGATGCAATAGTGCCTAGGACAGAGCTCAGAGAACTGGAAAGTGCAAATCAGGCAGAAGGATTTTAACTTCTTTTTTTTTTTTGAGTTGGAGTCTCACTCTGTCGCCCAGACTGGAGTGCACCGCAGCCTCGACCTGCTGGGCTCCGGCGATCCTTCCGCCTTAACCTTCCAAGTAGCTGGAACTACAGGGTCGTGCTACCATGCCCGGCTAATTTTTTGATTTTTATTGTAGAGATGAGGTCTTGCCAAGTTGCCCAGGCGGGTCTCGAACCCCAGGGCTTGGGCAATCCACTCACCTCTGCCTCTCAAAGCGTGGGATTACAGGCTAAGCCACCAAGCCCGGCTGAATTTTAACTTCTTATGTTTAGCCTTGAGTTCAGCTTTTGGAGAATATGTTTGGTTTCTCAGAGTACGTAGTATAATTCTGAAAGCAGCTATAAATTTAGATGTCAAAAGCCTAAAAAGAATGAAAGTAAAGTTTCTAGTAAAGTTTCTAGGAAGATGAAATATAATACAAATATAAGCAAATTGGAAATGGAATTCTGAACACATCAATTCTAGTGCAGCTTTAATACCTTCAGTAAAAAACTTATCTCTGGGTTTTAGCATCCTTCATTGTGAAATGTGAATTGAATTCAGGTTCTTGACTCCTGTTGCAATAATATCCTACTGCACCATCCTTCATGCTTCCCTTCACTATTTCTAAGGACCTTTGTACCAACCCAGCCTAATACTGAGGCTTGCATATTTCTTTCACTCCACTTCTTTGTTTCCAAAGTTCCTTGGGCTTCCTACACTTTTTTTTCCAGTGAAGTTCCCTATCAACAATAGAAGTCTATGGTTTTTTTATGTATGTCCAGCTTGTTTGGCTTTAAGAAACATACATGATTCCAGTTGAACAAAATCTGACTTTATTGGGAGGAAATAGAACAGCTAAGAGAACCTAAAGAAAGGCTAAGGAGATTTTTGGAAGAACACTTTTCTCAAGTATTTCTTCCCTAGGAAATAGAAATTGATTGACTGAGCTTAGGCAATATAACCAGGACAAGTAAGAGAAGGAAGAGATGGAATTATAAATTCCATCAAGACTGAATGTAAAAGAAAGTAGAGTGTTTTGCCCTGCCACCACTCCCCCCACCCCCCATCCCACTCCCACCAAAAGAAAAAAGAAAAGACAGAGTGCTTTTACCAAAAGAAGACAGGAGTGGCAAACAAAACCAAAAGTATTTATGCAATAGTTTCATGATTTGGGGGCTGTTTTCTCTAGTTTTATGTGAGTCAGAATCATTCCCTGTCTACTCAGAGTAATGACACTGGATTCTGCAGTGTGGGGATATGTTCCCAACACATGCTACTTAGCATATGAGTATGATCTTCAGAGGGCTGTGAATTCAAGTAAAACACATCAGCTAAATGTGTTGGGTTGTCTATGGCAATATGATTTTCAAGTTAATGAACAGTTTACTTGTTTGTGTTAGTCCATTAAAATACACCAGTAATTTTCACACATGAATGAATCTTCATGCCTCTATCAACAACAGAGTCAAATAAATGACTTTGAGGGCTTGAAATATGATGTAATAAAATCGGACTTTAATAATTATAAATTTGTCAGAGTAAAGTAAGCCTTGCCTATTAGTTATCCAAACTTTACCTGTATGATGACCACTTATCTATTAATCCTGAATTGTACCCCACATCTTTAAAATAAAAAAGTTTTAAAAAAGAAATTGCCTATGTAAACTCATAATATTTACATACTCAGAGCAAAGCTTCCTTCTGAAGTACTCAGACACAGAAGTCTTTAATCTGCCTACTTCCTCTCAGAGATATGCTAGTTGTCAATAATAACATTAGACATTTTCTAAGAAAAAATTCATAAGCATAGAAGGAAGTAGCAATTATCTACATTTTTAATGATGTCATAGTCAAGCCTAAATGTTTTACCTGTATAGAAAAAATACTTATATTAGCTAAATTGTTTGGCTTTACATTTTCACCTATAAAATAACTCAAAATTATCACTCTAATCAAAGCTATTTATTGAATGCCTTCCTGCTTATAGCACTGCTTGGAGCTTGTTAAACACATAAAATATTCTTTATCATCACCAAATATTAATATTGAACAAGATATATCTTTTAGATTTTGAGTAAATAATCAAAATAGGGCCTATACATGTAAATGATCTAAGTTTTACTTTATGTTATTTTAGTTTTCAAGAAGAAAATGAAGACCAGACTTAATAGTTCATACCTATAATTTCAGTGTTTGGGGAGTCAGAAGCAGGAGGATCCCTTGAGGCCAGGCATTAGAGACCAGCCTGGGAAACATAGTGAGACCCCCATCTCTACAAATAATAATAATAATAATAATAATAGTAAATCATAGTCAGGCATGGTGATTTTGTGCCTGTAGTCTCAGTCACCCAGAAGGCAGAGGTAGGAGGATTACTTGAGCCCAGGAGTTTGAGACTGCAGCGAGCTATGATTACATCACTGCACCACAGCCTGGGTAACAGAGTGAGACCCTACCAGAAAAAGAAAAAAAAGAAAGAGAGACAGACAGAGAGAGAGAGAGAGAGAGAGAGAGAGCGAGAGAGAGAGAGAGAGATCAGCCTCTACATGGAAAACAATGTAGTGATTCACAAAATAACTAAAAATTGACCCTTCCATACAATTTAGCAGTCCCAGTCCCTCTCCTGGGAATATACCCAGAGGAACATAAATCATTCTTCAAAAAAGACCCCTGAACATGCATTTATTGCTGCACTATTCACAATAGAAAAAACATGTAACCAACCCTACTGCCCATTGAAAGTGAACTGGAAAAAGAAAAAGTGGTACATATACAGGATGGAGTATTACGTAGTCACAAAGAAAAACAAAATCATGGACTTTGCAGTAAATTGGATGGAGTTGGAGACCATCATACTTAATGATCTATCACAGAAACAAAGAACTGAATACTGCATGTTCTCACTCATAACTGGGTCTTGGATGTTAATCACATTAGAACAGGGAGGAATCAGCAGTCACTGGGCACTGCCAGAGGAGGAAGGGAGAGGGAATGTAACAACACAAAGGATACCTGGTTCTATATTGGGGTAGTGAGGGCTAGTTGGAGGCCCAAACTTCACCTGCATGCAGCCTACCTGTGTAGTCAATCTTTACTTTTACCTCACATCTCTATAATAAAATAAAATTTAATACAAAAGAGAGAATAGGTCTCAGGGTAGTGATTTATGAAGATATTAAGATATGCTGATTTATTCATGTGTATGCCACCTAGCAGATTTGATTTTTAAGCTGCAGTCTCCAGTGCTGTCAGTCTGTCAAAGCTAGACAGCTCTAAAATCACAGCCAGTCCTGCTTTTGTCCATATTCTATAACTCAGAGACACATTCACCTCTTGTTGATTTTATGAAGACTAGACATAATTTCCATTTGCCTGCATGGAGGACAATCATTTCATGTTTTTAAAGTGAATTTTATCCATAAGCACAATATTAAAATAGAACTTGACTGTATATATAGATCCATTAATATTAATCATGTCCCCAGAGCACTTCATAATTCTATACTAATAGTTTGGTTTCCATGTAGGGTAAACATAGACTCTATTACAGGGTGCACTTTTCAGAACAGGAGTTGTGCTGTGGGACTCCCACTGCTTCAAATGGAGTAGATGTTTTTAAACCCCAGGCACCACTTTCCTAGATCCAAGGCATCTCTAACCAGTAGCCGTTGCTTGAGCCGTAATGCTGAAAGTTTTGTTTGGAATAACACAAAATGTAATGCCTATTATTTGATGACTTAATGGCAGACTTCAGGTATGTGAAAGAATATTCTATACTGGGTACCACTTTGTGCAACAAAGGGTAATCTAGGTATGTTGACAACGACAAAAATAATGACAAAAATAACTTTCTGGATGAAAGGCTTGGGACATGCTTGTCTAGATAATTGGCCACGTCAGACAAAGTTCCCATCCCTGGTTGCAATGTCTAAATAACAATAACTACATCTTAAATATATGTGTCCCCCAGTTAGTATTAATAGTTGGGGTCCTGGTGACTCAGTTTTACAGCTCTGGAAAGTTTCACATGAACAGAATCATCTAATCTTCAAAAATTACACCTTCTTGTCTTGCCGTATGTGTAGATGACTGACTGACAGCTCTGTTGTAAGATTTTAAGTTCTGCTTTAGTGGCATTTCTCCAATTAGCCTCCCTTCCTCCTCCATCCACCCCCTCTTATTCTCCGGATATACATTAGAATTCTACAATTGTTTTATCTTCCTTTTCATATGAACAAACTTGCTAATATGGTCTATGATTAGTCTCAATCATAAGGTTGGTGACTTTAAAAAAAGACTCTAATAAGTTTCTTTTTAATACTTGGAGTAGGACCTAATATAGGGACTGGCATATGGTAAGCATTCAATTAATATTTGGTGATGGATCATTTTAGTCAATTCTAAGGAAACATTAAACCAGGACTTCTCTATTGACTCCCTCTTTCCAGCCAACATAAAATACTGTTACATTCTGATTCTGTGAAAAGAGAAAATTGAACTATTCTTTTAACAAAGCGAGATGGTTGAAAAGGATTGAAGATTTTGACAAATATTTACACACAATAATTGCATATTTCAGCACTGTTTATAATATAAAACATTGATAAAAATAAATATATGTCTAAAACTGGGTAATTAAATTATGAGATATACATACCTGTGTGTATAAATTAAATCATGTTTCTCAATAATATTTCAGGACATGGAAAAAAACATGATGAAATCATGAGCAAAATAAAATTTAGTATATAGAATAGTCACATTAAAAGGGCTAAAATATAAAATGTATAAAAACCTGTGCTATGGTTTGATTGTGGTGACCCCTGCAAAATTCATGTTGAACCTTAATCTCTGTTGTAGTGATATTGGGAGGTGGTACCTTTTGAGGAGTGGTTAAGTCATGAGGCTCCACCTTCATGAATGGACTAGTGCTTTTATAAAAGAGAATTCAGAGATAGTTCACCCTTCTTTGTTCTTTTGATTTTCAACATGTGAGGATTCCACCATGAGAAGATGCCCTTGGTGGGTTGGCCTTCACTAGACACCAGTGCAGGTGTCTTGATGCTTGACTTTCCAGCCTCCAGAATTGTGATAAATAAATTTCTGCTTTTTATAGATTACCCTTTCTGTGATATTTTGTCATAGCAGCACAAACAAAGTCAACCAGGAAAAAATGCAAGCATTAACACTGAATGTCTCTGGGATTGAGGTGCTTCTTATTTTTCTTATTTATACTTATTTAAATAAGCAAAATATGAGAGTTCTATTTGCTTCACAACCTTGCCATTATCATTTTTTAAATTTTAGTCAATCAAGTACATAGAAACTGATATCTCATATGTTTTAAATTTGTATGTACCTGTTGATTAATGATCAACAATGTAGAGCACATTGTTGTGCTTTTATTGGTTATTTCTTCATCTTCTTTTAAAGAAAGTTGTTCAAGTCTGACTATTGTTTAATTGGATAATCTGTCTTATTATTATTATTTTGTGGAAGTTTTCTATACATTTAAGATATGAGCCTATTGTCATATACAAGTATATTTTTCTGAAGGTCAGTAGCTTATCTTTTTAGTTTCTTAACAATATTTTTTGAATAGCAAAAGCTTTTAATTGAGAAAGTTTAATGTAGCATTTGTTTCTTTTATGGTTAAAGTCTATTGGGACATAAGTTATCTTTCTTGCACCAAAGTTGTAAAAATATTTTCTGGTTTTTTTTCTCTAAAGATTTTAAACTTTTAGTACTTTTATTTATGGTCTAAGCTCTATCTTGAATTAATTTTAATATATATTATAGATGTGAGATAGAGGTCAAAATTTATTTTTTCTGTGTAGATATCTAGTTCTTTCAATATCACCTGTTGAAAAGATTAGTTTTTCAATATTAAAATACCCTGGAAGCCGGGCTTGGTGGCTCAGCCTGTAATCCCGCGCCTTGGGAGGCTGAGGTGAGTGGATTGCCTGAGCCCGCGGGTTCGAGACCTGCCTGGGCAGGCGAAACCTCATCTCTACAATAAATCACAAAAATCAGCCTGGCGTGGGAGCGCGCGCCTGTAGTTCCGGCTACTGGGAAGGCTGAGGCGGAAGGATCGCCGGAGCCCAGCAGGTGGAGGCTGCGGTGGCCGGGAGCGGCCACTGCACTCCAGTCTGGGCAACAGAGTGAGACTCCAACTCAAAAAAAAAAACAAAAAAACCCTGGAACTCTTCAAAGTAACATTTATGTGTCTATTTCAGGACTGTCTATTCTGGTCCTTTGTTCATTATATATTTATCTTTTATGCTAATACCATATTTCCTTTACTATTGCATCTTTTTAGTATGTCTTGAAATCAAGAATCATAAGTCTTCCAACTTTTTTGTTCTTTTACAAAAATTATCTTGACTATTCTAAGTCATTTGTACTATATATGAATTTTGGAAGCAATAGTTCAATTTTGATTGGAATGCCATGGAATCTATAGACCAATTTCTTAACATTATTGAGTCTCCCAGTCTTGATATATGACATATCTCTACATTTATTAAGATATTCTGTGTATTGTATGAAATTTTTCCCTTCTTCTAAATTAACAGTTGAAATTGTATATATTTATGGCATATAACTTAACATTTTGATATATGTATACATTTTGAAATGGTTGAATCAACCTATTTATCATATGCATTACTTCACATAATTATTTTGTTGCGACAAGAAAACTTAAAACCTACTCTTTTAGCAATTTTCAAGTATACATTACATAGTTATTAACTATAGTCACCATGATGTACAATAGATCTCTTGAACTTATTTCTCCTCCCTAAAAGTCGGTGTTCTTTTACAAACATCTGCCTAATCCAGCACTGCTAACCTCTCATAGTCACCATTTCACCCTCCGCTTCTATGAGTTCAAATTTTTTAGATTCCACACGTAAGGCAGATTATGTAGTATTTGTCTTTCTGTACCTGGCTTATTTCACTTAACACAACGTCCTCCAGATTCATCGGGATTTCCTTTATTTAAAGGCTGAACAGTGTTCCATTGTGTATATACAGTACATCACATTTTCTTTATCCATTCATCTGTTGGGCACTTAGATTGATTCTATATCTTGGTTTTTGTAAATAATGCTGCAGTGAACATAGAATTGCAGGTATTTTCTCAACATACTGATTTCATTTTATTTGGATATACACACATTAGTAGGATTGCTGGATCATATAGTATTTCTATTTTTAATTTTTTGAGAACATAGTTTTCCATACTGACTGTACTAATTTACATTTCCGGTAACAGTATACAAGGGTTCCCTTTCCTCCAAATCCTTACCTACATTATCTTTTGTCTTTTTGATAATAACCATTTTAACAGTTATGAGGTCATATCTCATTGTAGTTTTAATTTGCATTTCTCTAATGATTGACATTTTTTTCATAAACCATTTCATACTTTTTTTTTAGAAATGTCTATTCAGATACTTTTCCTATTTAAAAAAATCTAGTTACTTGTTTTCTTCCTATTAAGTTCCTTATACAATATATTTTTTATATTAATCCCTTATCAGATGTATAAGTATTTTCTCCCTTTACATGTTCTGAGGAGATTACATGAGGAGTTTAGTAAGGGGAAGAGAGTGTAGATTAAAGGGGGAAAAGAATGATTCACTGTTGGAAATGTGTAATGTGAGAAGAAGAAGGAAGGTGGTGGACAAGATAAAATGTAGGCATTTGTAGATTTTAACTAATTATATAAAAATATACATAGAAATAAGAAAAGGGATGTTTGTTTCATTTTGAACAGCCACAGCTGAAGGTTTCACTCAGCTTGCTAAGACACACTTTGGGATCTTGATAACAAACTGGTATGACAAATAACTAAGATCTCTGAGCATCTGAGGTCGTGGAAAAGGCAAGTAGGACCTGGTTAACCTTGCCAGGTTGGAACACTGGGGGCAGCGGAAAAGAGAAAGAAAGACAGAGAGATTGGGGGAGAGAAAAAGAAATTTGATCTTGAAGTAGCAATGGAACATCCAGGTGTAGATGATCATGTAAGTGGAACCAAGAAGGGAGATCTCAAATCAGAAGAGCAACTTTGTGAATTGTGTGGGAGCAGCTCATGTAATAAAACATAGACTTTGGAGTCAGGCAGACCCAGTTTAAAACCCCATCTCTGTCATTTATTAGGTGCATGAGACTAACAACTTTCTTTAATTTTTCAAAATACTGTAGTAATCTATAAAATGTGTACATTGCACATTACAGTAACATTGTAAAAGAAACTCCTTAAATCTGTTATAACACCTGAAAATATGGGTTTAGATTTATTTCTCTTCTTTTCTAGAAGATCCCATTTTGGTCAGACAGAATTGTTTTGCTTAAAAACTTCAGAACCACTTGGCATTTTGTCTCAGAACCACATGTTCCCACATCTTTAAAACAAAACAGAAAGCGGAGTTCACACTGTTGAGTCACTGTATCAGTCAGGGTCCTGGCATAAAATAGAGACTTTAATGAAGAAATAGCTTCAGAGTAATGAGAAGGGCTGAGGGACAAACAGCAGATGTTGAGTCACTAGCGATGAACGACCCCAGAAAACTATTACCAACCGTGAGGCTGATGGGGTAGTGGGCAGAATTAGTGTTCCTTTATCCCAGAGGCAGCTGGAGTCATGGAGGAAGGTTTGCCAGCAGGTACTGCTCATAGAGAGACTAGTGCCAAAGTTGGGTAAGAGTGGGACAAAAAGATGCCAAGCCCTTTCTCCTCCCACTCTCTGATCTCCTGGCAATAATTTTCTTTCACTGATATAAATCAGAAGCCAGAGAGAAAGGGTTTCAGATGATGCACTTGGTCAGAATCAGCCTCCTGGTGGGAAGGAATGTATCCAAGGGTAAAGCAAATGTGCAAATAACCAACACATTCACTGTAGCAAAATCTACCAAGGATGAGAGACCAGCTCTCAGTGAAAATAGTATATGCAGCCTATAGTGAGAATCCTACTCTCACTTTTGGGTGCTGTGAAATCTGAAAAGTTAGCCTCACTGATGGGCATAATTCCACCAACCAATCCTAGAATCCTGCACCTTGGCTGTTAATGAACCCTTTCTGCAGAAAACATCTGCATCTCATCAGTTATCTACCTGCCAGAAACATCTAGCTTTTCTCACCTGGATTTCTCACTACCATCTCAAAATGAATGATGTAACTCCTGATATGCCTTTCAAAAGCTTTATCCTATACTGATGTCTACATTCTCAGTAGACATGAAATTCCTTCCGCACATCGTTAAAGGAGAGGAGCATGGGATGATTCTTGTCTCCTCTCTGAACCAGTGTTTCCATTGACAGATATTGATATACACGTATTTGTTCTTGTCACTTCCTGGCTATGTTCCATTAATTCTTCTCTAGGTAGGCAAGCACCTTATATTTCTCTGCTTTCCAAGCACCTTATTTTCTCTACTCATCACTTACTACTTATCACCCAGATTTGATACTGTCTGTTTTCTTGTCAGCATCCATTTGCTAGGAGCTAAGAAATTAAAGAGTGAGACTGACTTCCCAGGGCTTTGCACAGTGCATGACATTTAGCTTGGGCTCAATAAATATTTATGGAATGGGTGAATACAGGAGTATATGAATCAATGGAAAAGATATGTAACTGTGCTTGCTTGAGGGAGCTGCACAAGAGTATACTGGGTGTTGTCTCAATGATCTTCGATGTGATACAACTCTTTTGGTCCTCATCTTTACACTTGACAAGGTTGTCCATGATCTTTAAGATCCTGTTAAGTAAATGGAAGTATCCATGTCTTTTTAAAAAATAGTAAATATGGCTATATTTAATGATGTCTTTTGAGAAGAAAAATGGAATGTTTCAGAGAATAGGGAGAGAGCATATAGGTATCACAGTTATGTGTCAAATGTTGCTTTTTCATCAACCACTGAGTATCAGTTACTGTGAGAGCAGAGTACTTTTGATCTTTACATCACCTTTGAATGTCCTGATGCTGGTGTTATTGAGTTTTGCAGAACACATATTTTCATTCCTTATGATGCATTTAAAAATGTCTAATACATCAGATCACTTTGATTGTCCTAAACAATTACATTGTGCATTATGAAAAGCAAGGCGATCGTACAAGGAATACAGAGGGCCAGGAATCAGCAAAGTAATTCCAGGGCAGTATGGATCTCTGTGTGACTTGAAATGAAGAGTATAAGATCGTGTGGTTTAAAGTGAAGAGCAGGATTCTGGAGCCACTTGGACAAGGGTTTGAAAATCTAAGAGGCCAAGGTTTCTTCTGAGCTGTGTGATTTTGAGCAAACCTCTTAATCTCTCTTAACCTCCAGTTCTTCACCTATAAAATGGAAATTATAAATCTCAGAAATGCTGTATTAAATGAGATGTAAAATGTAAAGAACCCAGTACATAGTAATTATTCAACAAATGATAATAACTACTGCTATTATTATGGGTACAATATAGAATCACAGTTGACAAAAACTTATTATAAGTTGTCCAGTTAATCCTGATGAATTAAATAACATGTCTCTAATATCAGTTTATGGACTGTTTTTCAATTAATGATGATAATGCTTTACATATGAAGTCTGCAATAACATTTCTCCAAAACAACATCAAATGAATTACCTCATTTTGTTCTTGTTTCAGTGTACAAAGCAAGTGAAGCATTCCAAAGGCCCTCATGTACCCAGCCAATAACCTTGATCAACTTTTTTCTTGGGTATAGATTAGCATTAGATTTGATTCCCTTCAAACTCAAAACACTTTTCTAATTTTTTGTTGACCTTAGGAAACAACTGCCAGTAATTTGATAAACTAATTAGTGAATTTGCATAGCTTCTTTGGATGTATACCACTCAGATGTGGCAATCTGTATTTCTGAAACTTTTCCAAGTATTCTGCCTCCAGCGCCAGGCTATTTCAACAAGGCTTTAATTATTTTGCAGTCTTCCTGATATCTTATTTTCTTTTTTTCTTAGTACAGATTTTGAAAACGAAGTTCCACATAAATTAATGAAATAACAGCTAGGAAAAAAAAATGTTCTTTAGTTATAATTAATGAGAGTTTATCACAAGAGGAGTGTCACCAGCAATGGTAAGAACCAATAAATATATAAACAGATAAATAGTCCCTTCTTCCCATGGAATCTGCTCACATTACCCATCAATATACAGCACAATGTCACTATTTAGTCTAGCAGTTACCATATTACTTAATTTTGATTTTCTACTGCATGAAGAACTTTTCCGATAATAATAAATTTAATGTGGACAGCAACTGTGTTTTATAATGTAAATAAAAAAGTAAATCACAAACTAGATAAATATTAAAAGATTTCTGTGCTAGGTACTCCAAGGGATTCAGTGTGAATAAGGCTGAATCCTTTTCTTTGGGGGAGCTTACTTTCTAACTGTAAATAAATAAAATCACATACACAATACTGTAATCTAAAAATGGGGTAAACAGTCACAATACAAAGAAAAATTAAAATTTATTCCATATTTACTATGTACCAGGAATTGTTTCAAGTAATCTGCATGCCCTATCTCAGGTAATCGTGTGACAATCCTTTGACACCATTACTACCTTATTTTACAAATGGAAAAACTGAGACTCAGAGAAGTTAAGTAACTTGCTCAAGATTACACAGCTATTTGGTGCTCAATCTAGGACTAAAATCCAGAAGAACAGACCCCAAAATTCATGCTTTTAAATAATACCTTAAAGTAGAGACAGAAAATGTGCAAAGGGAATCAAAAAAATAGAGAAATTATTTTCAGATCTGTCTTAGAGTCCTCATTTAGAAATTGAGGGCAACTATGACACCTATTGCATAAAAATGTCATGAAATTAACTAAGATAATACCTGCAAAGTACTTCATTTTGAGCTGCAGTTTACTCTCAAGTTTTGTGGGAGCCCTCAACCAGAGAGGATGTCAACCTCCCAGCACCTAGCTGAACAGGCTTACCTCACTGAAAGTACCTGCACCCATCCTAGCCAATGACCCTCCCTTGGCATTGAGTGTACTAGAACCCTGCTGGACACACACAAATTTCATGAATAGTGGAGGGAGTCCACACTGTCTCAGGCATGTGTCCTGGAGAGCACTCAATATATTAACTATCATTGGTGTGCCAACTCTGATCCACTATTTGAGACAATTTTCAGACACTTAAGTCCAAAATGTGGCTCTAAAAGAGTCCTTAATGTGTTTCTCTTTTCTGAGTTTGAGGGTTTGAAGGAGACATGTTAAATGAGCCACTGACATTTTAAAAATCAAATTTAGTTGCCCCACACACTTACTTTTAAATGAAAAACAAAACTTTCTTAAAGTTTTAGATCAAAACATAATATAAATAAAAGGGAATAGATTAGTTTACTTCTCCTTGGAGAAAAATTACCTCAAATAAAGAGTAAAATGCCAAGGGACAGATATCAAAAACATTAAACTTCTTAAACCATAAGATGTCACTTTTCCAAGGTAGGTAGGTCCTATTCTGTTCAATAAGATGCTGTGAAATTATTAACCTGTGTGAAATGCAATCAATACATTCTTATACCTTTATATCAGAGACGGTCACACAATCTAGCACTGGGGTTTAAAATAATCTTGAATTTTAGCAAGAAAATAAAGTTGAAGCTGTGAAAGTATAACAGGAATAATTATTTCAAAAACTCAAAAGAAAATTAAAATTCTCTGACATGAAGTCTACTAAAAGAGACCAGATGTTTAAGAAAACTAAAAAATAAATAATGCCATTTTAAATATTCTACCAGCTGGTGTCCTACAATTACCCAAAAGTATATCTCTTCCTCAAAGCACGGAGGACTGGAAATGTAATGGTCTGTTCACACCATGATCCTTACATCTGTAATTTGCATTTAGTGGTATTTTTAGTCTCTCAGTATCAAAGTTAAAGTGCAGAATCAGCTCTCAACTTTGACAGTCTCCTTCAAACACAGATATTCACACACACACACATGCATTGCTTTCAAAATAGAGAATCTTATTAGGATTAAATTGTGCATAGCAAAATGTTATTATTATATTTAGTTTCACTGTATCATCTGAAAAAATTGGTACACTGATAATTCCAGAATCAATATTTTTGGTGATACTATTAAGGACTGTAGTAGGCTGAATAACGACCACCCCCCATTCCAAAGACATCCAAGTCTTAATCCTTAGAACCTGTGAAACATATTACCTTACATCACAAAAGGGACTTTGCAGATGTGATTAAAATAAGTGTTGAGATGGTGTGATTATACTGGATTAGTCAGGCAGGCCCAGAGTAATCACAAGGACCCCTTCCATTTTTGTTGGTATGCTGGTAGAAGGTATAGGGAGAGAAAGCAGTGTAACCATACAAGCAGATGACAGACAGAGAAGTTGAAGGCTGGTTGTGTGCTGCTGGTTTTGAAGGAGAAAAGGCCCCTGAGCCAAACCATGGAGGGAATCTTTAGAAATTTGAATAGGAAATTGATTATCCCCTAGAGTCTCTGAAGCAAAGGTGGTTGGGAGGTTAAAGTTGATGGGAAAGTAATCAATATCCCTATTTTAGGAATGAGAAGCTTATGTAGGGTGTTAATAATTAACTTGTGAAACACAGTTGGTATGTGACATGGTCAGGAACAGAAGCTACATCTTCTGCAATTGGATCCACTGTTTCACAATTGCCTCATTTGTCCTCCAAATAAGACTATGGAGAGGGAAATGCTCACATTATAATAAAGAGATTCTGATTCACAGGACTTGGAACCATACCATTCTCTTGGGATAAGAAGGCAAAGTGGAGTGTCTGAAAGTGAATGGGGCATGAAGCCAAAAATGGGAGAATGGCTGAATGGGAAAAGGGCCATCACAGACTGAACAATGCTGAGTGGACGTGGGAAACGTACCAGCTGGATAGCTACTTCTGCCAAATTGGTACGTGATTGAAGCAGGATAAATCAGTAATTGAAAGATGAAGTGTTCTTCCAGGAAAAGATTTCACATCTCTGTCCTACCAATAATAAGACCCAAGAGGGGTCAGTAATTAATTAGATGACCAAGTACATGTATATCTGTCTAAACCTTTGGGCAAGCCAGGTGTAAGAAAGAGGAGACAATTCTCCCTCAATTAATTCAACAGGCAGCTAACAACATATCAGCAGAAATGAAAAAGTAAACCCTAAAATTTATATAGAAATGCAAAGGATCCAGAGTAGGCAAAATTGTTTTGAAAAATAAGAGTTAAGTTGAAGGACTTTCACTTTCAAAGTTCAAAACTCATCATGAGACTACAGTAATTAAAACATTATGAGGCTGGCATAAGAGTAGATATATAGATCAACAGGAAAGAATTGAGACTTCAGAAATAAACCCTTATATAAACTGGTTTTTGGCAAAAGTGCTAAACACTTTATTGGGGAACTAAATAATCTCTTACATACAAAAAGATTAATTTAGGACCTCACATACAAAAAGATTAATTTAGGACCTT
This sequence comes from Tarsius wallacei, assembly GCA_963574415.1. NCBI lineage: Eukaryota > Metazoa > Chordata > Mammalia > Primates > Tarsiidae > Tarsius > Tarsius wallacei. The sequence goes on from CAUYQG010155435.1 coordinate 26,783, forward strand.
ACCTCACACCATACACAAAGATTTCCCCAATGGGGATTATAGACCTAAATATAGCAGATAAATCTATAAAAGTGTTTATAAGAAAATCTTTATGATCTCAAGTTAGGCAAAATGTTCTTGATATGACACTAAAAAGATGAGCCTTAAAAGAAAAGAAAATAAGTTAGACTTCATCTCATACTTTTGGATTGTATTTGAGTAATTGAAAAGAGGAACTCCGAGAAACTTAGAATAAACTTAGTTCACGCCGGGCTCGGTGGCTCAGCCTGTAATCCTTCACTTGGGGAGGCTGAGGTGAGCGGATTGCCCGAGCCCGCGGGTTCGAGACCCACCTGGGCAACTTGGCGAGACCTCATCTCTACAATAAATCAAAAATCAGCTGGGCATGGTAGTGTGGCGCCTGTATTTCCAGCTACTTGGAAGGCTGAGGCGGAAGGATCGCCGGAGCCCAGTAGGTGGAGGCTGTGGTGGCCGGGAGCGGCCACTGCACTCCAGTCTGGGTGAGAGTGAGACTCCAACTCAAAAAAAAAAAAAAAAACTTAGTTCACATTTGGCATCAGCATATCCATTTTTGCTTAGATTGACATGCTTTGAATCTAGCGCAGGTTAGACAAAGATAGATACATTTCCAGTTTTTAGGGAGCTTTCAGACATTTTACTGCAGGCCAGCTGGCAGCCTACCCCACCCCCTAGGCAAATCTGGTCAGATGCAAAAGAAGGACAGTCCAACCTTTCAATTCATGGTTAGGCATAACAATCTCTAAGAAATTTTCAGGTTTCTTGTCAAAGGCAAAGGGTCAAAGATCAACCTTTAGCTGACCAAATCCATAGAAATGATAATAAGATCAATTTTTTGCTAAGGAGCTTATGAATTGGAAATGTCTGATAAGTCTCTTGCAGAAAAAGCCCTGCTCTTGTCTCCTCCCATCTAGCCCACCACCATGACAGCCATCACGTGACTAACCCACACATCTGCCTGCTGTTCATTATCTGACATCAATACCTGTGCCCCTGCCCCGTCCACCACACAATTATCTTAATGATCCCCCCCCATCAAAGGAAAGGATTAAAAGGACTCAAACATGAGCATCCAGCAGCCATTGCCTTGCAAAGCTATGGTGTGGCCATGCACTCTGAGCTATTGCCAAGCCATGTTTTCTTAAGCTTTGGCCTCCTCCCCGAACTTGGGGAGATGAATCTCCTCTTTATCTCTCTTTCTAATTTATTTCCTAAATAAACTGTGTTTTCTGCAAATCTTTGCATCGTTCTCACAGCACCAGATCACACACCAGACACACCCACACCCCTAGCAGGCCTGATCCAACATTCTGGAGTAACATTCTAGAGGCAGTGCTGGGAGTGTGACTTAACAGTAGTTCAGTAGGATCTCACAAAGAAGTTGTGTACACTGAATGAATTGAAACTCATTTGTGCCCATAGCTTGCTGCTTCTACTCTGCCCTGCAAGAAGACAAACAAACAGTAATGTAATAGTTTCCTGTGGCTGCTGTAACAGACTATCACAAAACAGTGACTTAAAATGACACAAATTTATCTTACGGTTCTAGAGGTCAGAAGTTCAGAATCAGTCTCACCGATGTCATGATGTCAGCAGTGCCAGATCCTTCTAGAGGCTTTAGGGGACAATCAATTTCCTGTTTGAGCTTCTAAAGACCACTTCCATGGAGTAGCTCAAGACCTTTTTCTTCTTCAAAACCAGCAGCACAGCATCTTCGATTTTTCTCTCTGGCATCTGCTCGTATGATTACATTGCTTTCTCTCCCTATTCCTTCTACCAACAAAAATGGAAAAGGTCCTTGCTGATACATTGGGCCCATGTGACTAATTGAGGATAATAATACTATCTAAAGACACTTATTTTAATCACATCTGCAAAGTTCCTTTTGTGATGTAAGGTAATGTATTTCACAGTTTCCAGAGATTAAGAGAGAAAGAGTGGGGGAGGAGGGAGAGAGAGGACAGAGAGTGAGAGGGAGAGAGATAAATTACTTTCAGTGCCTGTGGAAGCAGACATCGGTAAAGTGACTCTTAAAAACAAGTATACAAAAACTGAAACTTGTACTTGGAGAGAGCCCCATAGTGAAGCTCATGTCAACAATATGTAGTTAAATATGATCATGTACTCTCACCTCCCCTCCCATCCCTACCAAAGAAGCACAGTTTTCATTGAAAGAGAAAAGAGTAGATATTTGCCTCCACTTCATAGTTCTTTAGAAATGCAAAGGGTGTAGAAGGAGACAGAAGAAAGCTATAGAAACATAACAGTTCTAACCTAAATCTCAGAATGCAGGTTTACTTGGGTTTGACTCATTACCATCATTACATTTTAATTTCGGAGATTTCATTAAAGATGACACCCAAGGGTAGGTGCATGCTACCATATGCAGTTAATTCTTCTGAACTTTCTCAGCCTTTTCCTTGTTCTTTCTCATCCTTTTCTCATATCCTGACAGATGTGTTCTCCCGAGTTCTGCGTGTCAGGACTCATTTCCTACTCCCTCCTTCAAAAAATTGTTTAGTAAGTGCTGCCTGACTTGTCTTTATGTGCTTTGACAGCCTCATGGATCTTGGTCTGCACTAAATGCTTATTGTATTGAGTTAACTCTTGGACATTTCTCTCTTCCTTGTCTCTCTTCTTCCAACAGAACTAATTTTCATTCATTTTTTTTTTCATTATACATATGTGCTTACTCCATGCAGACACTATGTAGGGGATCAAATACACTCATTAAATGTATTACAATGTATTAATTAAAGTCTGTATCCCACAGTTTATAGACATTCTTTAATTGTAAACTGTAAGTCCCTGCTATTCACTGCCTTTGTTGGAATAAAACAACCTCTTTCAGAAAAGGATTGTGATCTTAAATTTCAAGGAATTCCCTTAGCCTTGGCCCTGTGGTTGAGAGAAAGTTGGAGTTTGTGTTCCTCCCTCTCAGTCCCAACTCACATATAGTACTTACCACATAAGGTTGTTATGGAGAATAACTACATCCATGCATGTGAAGTGCTTCAGACAGTTCCTACTGCATAGTAAATGGAAAATAAGTATTTGCTATTATTATTATTATTATTATTATTATTATTATTATTATTATTTTGAGAAAAGGTCTTGCTCTGTTGCCCAGACTGGAGTGCAATGGCACAATCATAACTCACTGCAACCTTAATTCTTGAGTTCAAGCAATCCTCCTGCCTTAGACTCCCATATTTGTGACTACAGGACTACAGGCACATGCCATCAAGTTCAGCTACTTTTTTATTTTTATTTTTGTAGAGATGGGGGTCTTGCTATGTTGCTCAGGCTGGTCTCAAACTCCTAGCCTCAAGTAATCCTTCTACCTCAGCCTCTCTGAGTGCTAAGAGTATAAGTGTGAGCCACCATACTCGGGCTTTGCTGTGATTATTATTTCAACATGACATCATTTTGTTTTATGTTGTGGTATACATTCTTGTGCCTTTCTCATATGATCATTTACCTATTTGAGGACAGATGCTTCCTTTGTTTTCTGAATGGAGTTTGTATGTGTGTGTCTCTGTGTCTGTGAGTGTATGTGTGTCCTTACATTGTATTACACAGGACTATTAATAAAAGTAAAAGCCTACTCCTCTTTAGTTAACTCTCAATACCATCTTGCATCTTTATAGCAATAGTACCAACTATCCTATAGTTGTGATGGGACCAGTAGAACAGTAGGTACAAATTTAAATTTCTTCTACCAAAGCAAGCCTAAAACATGGGAAAACTAAAGTCTTCAAAAGGCAGAGTAACCAAGCATATTATTTGTAAGTATACATTTCCTTTGCTCCTTGTAGATCCTTCACTTCTGATGATCTTCTAGAAAACTTCCCCAAACCAAAAAAAAAAAAAAAAAAGGTCTTACAGAAAACCACCCCATTTGTCAAGAGTGCTCAAGGATCACTTACTGAAAAACATTGCCTTGTAAGTTCGAGGAAAATAATTTTATAAAATGACTATCAGTTTTGAGAATAAAAAGCATAAACAACTAGAAATGTGTCTCAAATTGAATTATATTGAGAAAAATTACTTCTTAAAAAAGGGGGACTAGGAAAAAGGGGTTTTTGCCCCAAATTCAAAAGTTCCTATTGCCTTATTCTCTTCAGCAGAGAACAGAGGTGCTGAAAGAAAAGTCAACTTATATTCACACCTCATCAATTACCCTAAAGGGCAAAATCAGATTATTTTTTCTCCAGTTTGTAGCAGTGAAAGGGCAAGAGGTGAGAAGGTTCAGTTCTCCCCCTCCCTCCCTTTACAAATTAGATCTTCATTCATGGCTATAACCTTGACATTGTCCTCAATTCTGAATTTCTTCCTTTAAAACATGGAAATCATATAACTCATGTTAACTAAAACAAAATAGATAGTTTTAGCATATGAGTAATTCATATGGGACATAATGTACTTTGAAAATTCTTATGCTCTTTCAGTCTCATTTAAGAACTCTAGTACATTGCTTTCAAACACAGTATCTAGAACTGTTTCTCAGTTACTTGCTTAACTGCAATTGTTTTAAAATTTAAAACAGGTAAAACAATAATTTGTATAGGTAAAGAAAACACTTCCTTTATTCAGTATAAGAAATCCTATTTTACTTCAACTATTAAAAAAAATAAAATGATTGCAAAGACCATTGAGATGTGGCAAAGAAAGTAAACAGAAGTAATTTATAATTGAAGAATGAAAAAATGTAAATATTAAATGATGAAGAAAGGTTAAATCCGATGCAAAAAAATTAATACTTAAAACCTTTCAAAATGACAGTTAGTCCTCCCTAGAGAAAGATAAGAATATTAAGGTTTGGCTGGATTTCTTTCTTTCAGTTTTAATGTAAAATAGAACATTCCTTCAATGGACAGAAATGAAATCTGTCTCTGTTTAGAGTCTGTCATGAAGAATATGCTGAAAAGCTGAAATTTCAAGAATTGACTTTATCCTTAACTCCTGGATTCTTTCTCAGGCCTCTGTTGCATTACATTTCCTGCAGTGAGTGCCTCATTCTCTGCTCTCTGCTTCTGTCCTCTGTCACCAATGCTCAATCCTGGAATCACTGTGCAATTGGACTTATCATCTTTATTTGGCTTTCAAAATGAGCGTTGCTTAATATTCTCCTCCTCCTCCTCCTCCTCTTCCTCCTTCTGTCTTGTAGTAACAGGTAAAGATGGTTATATTCCTGTTCCAATAAAGGAAACACAATGTAGTAGCAGCAATTATTTCTCTCCTTCTCCTTGGTTATTTGTTTTGTTATTGTTTATTTGTATTTAGACAGAGTCTCACTCTGTCACCCAGACTGGATGCAGTGGTGTAATCAAAACTTACTGCAGACTCAACCTCTTGAGCCCCATCAATCTTCCCACCTTGGCCTCTCAAAGTGCTGGGATTACAGGCGTGTTCTGGTAATTCATTTTTTTGTTTGTTCGTTTATTTTTCCAAAGCAATACAGATGGCTCCAGTCACTAACCTCTGTTCATTTTCATTTGGTCCACATGTGTACAGCATGTAAGCAGGACCTCTCTAAGGAAACCAGCTGTGCTTGGAGAGGGAAAGAGAGGGGTGTGGGACAGCAGATTCCCTGACCACCACCTGCCTTGTGTTGATGGGTCAGTCTAACCCAGCTGATGGGGCAAATGTAAGGCCTGGGATTGCAGAGTTGATGGTCTATGCTCTCAAAGAACTTATATAGCTGGGTATCCTAAAATGAAAACTACAACTCTAATATGAAGCAGTGGAAAGCAGTAACATATGAGAAGAAAAATAAAATATGGACAGACATGGGGGAAGGAGAGCTTAGGTCTGATTAAGTGATTTGCAAAGGCTTCACAGAGATGCCATTTAGCCTAAACTTGGAATACAGATACAATTTTGATAAGTAGAGAAGGAAAGGCAGAGCACTTTGAGGAAAGCAGCAGCAAAGAGAAGGGAAGGTGCATGTTGGGTTCTAGAAGAGCAGTCAGGTTGGTTGGTTGGAGGACATGAAGGAGGAGCCTATCCAGGACCAGATGGCTTGTGGTTTGAATGCCACGCAGAGCACTCGGGACTGGGTTCTGCCGGTGAGGAAGACTGCTGAACCTTCACTCCTCCTCATCCTTCTCTTTCTCGTCCTACTACTCCTACTACAGGTAGGAGGCCCACAATAACAGCTAAGTGACATGGTGCATTTTCTGTCTGTTATGCATTGTTTATACACTTTATTCACTCTAATTCTTGTAATAGCTCTAGAATTATGTGCTATTAATATCATCTTTAATTCACCAATGAAACAACTGAGCCACAGAAAGATCAAACAGCCTACTCACCATCATACAGCCAAAATTTGATCGTCAGGACACAAAGGCAGGCAGTCTGATTCCAAGGTCAGACTCTTACTCCTACCCTGTGCTGCCTCAGATAAGTATTTTTAAAATTGTGTGATTAGGATCAAACAAGCAGAGAACGATGGGATGGCCCACTGTCATTACTGACAGCAGGTACTGGCTCTGAGAGTCTCCCACCAAATACTTCCTTATCCAGGAGGCAACAAAGAAAAGGCACCCTAAGCTGCCATTGTCTACAGCACTGCCAGCATGAAAAATTTGATTTTTATTCCCTCATGGAAAGATGTACTCTGAGCATACAGAAGACATATCATTAGAGAAACTCAGTGCTGGATGGCAGGAGGCAGGAATAAATTATGTAAAGTAGCATAGACTTAAGTCATCTACAGCTACTTGAGTCTCTGTTTCTAGGGCTTCTTTGAAGTTGAGAGTAATCCCCAGTCATATATGAGAAAACTGAATATCAAAGAAGTCAAGTGACTAGATGTCATTATACAACTCAATAATGACAAAGCCATGACAATGAGTCAGGATTTTTTGCATTTATAGACCACAGCTTTCTTTACTTGACCACATTGCCTTACTCATTTTAGTACATGAGGGGTACACCCAGAGAGACAGACAAGATGTCACTAAAAAGCCATGACATTCCCTCACAGCAACAATGGGACAGTCAGTTAGGAAATGTGTTTCAGAGAACATATGGAATGTGCGTGGACTAGAGCAAAAGTACTAGGAGCCAGATACCCTAGACACTACCAAACTTCAGTTCTAGACATTTACACTAAGTTTGACAGCTGAGATAACCTCTTTAAATAAAAACTGGCAATGGCAATAAACCCTGGAGATGTTACAAACAGATTAGCCACTTTAATTCTTTCAAATAATTGCTTGCAATTTAATCCTTTAATCTTGCACAAAAACTAAAGATACATATGTAAGATTTATTTCTTGTACTATTTGTGAGTCAGTGTAACACTTATCTGACATGCCTTTACAGATAATACCCGTGGTAAGGGATTGCCAATATTTTTGTAAATGTATTCTTTAATCAATATTTTATGGGAGTCTACCACGTGCAAGTAAGTAGTTAGCTGTTGTGCAGTGAATACTAAATGATAGGCCTATTGCTTATACTAAAACAAACAAACAAAAAACAATGCAAGGTTGAGTGTGAAAGATACCACATAAAATAAACAATAACCATGATTGGTAATTGGTGTCCTACAGTCTCCAAAGTCTCAACCCTGGTACTCTCTCAGTGGACAGCTCTACAACCTTCTATTATTCAAGACAGAAACCCAAGGGACACTTTTCTTCTCTTTCCTCTTTAGTCTTCACATACAGACCTTCATTATGTCCTACTGATGTCACCTCCTACATTGCTCACGACTGTTTACCACTCTCCATTTTCCCATCACAGTCACTTGAGTCCAAGCTACCATCAGCTTGTGCCTAGAAAATGTCAATGAATCTGATGCACCCCCTTTTGTTATTATCATTTACAATTAATTTTCACCCTGCACTCAATGATCCTAGTGATTAGCAAATCTGATTATCTCATCTTCCTGCTTAGACTATTTCCATTGATGATCTTATGGTGAATAGTAAAACTCATGACACGGCCCAAAACACTATGAAAAATTTGGTTTTTTACTATTTCTGTAATACCACTCTGCTTCTTACTCACTCAAGAGAAAACTCTTGGAGAGAGTTTTCATTCTTTCAGGTACTCCGTGGTTCCTTTTGCTACCAGACCTTTGTGTAGACTGCACTATCTGCCTAGGCTATTCCATGTCTTCATCCCCACCCACTCCTCCTCAACACTGAGATTTCAGATCAGCCAGGGAAGCATTCCCTGACCTTCATGAGTAGATTAATTAGACCAATTGTGTGCTTTATAGCACTGTTTATTTCTCCTTTGAGCAACTGTCATTTAATGACTAATTACATGGTTCTGATATCTGCCTCCTTCACCGAACTGCAAGTCACATGAAACAGGCATTTTTTTTTTTTTTGGTTTGCCTCTTTATCACCATCAAGGTAGCTGGTATATAGAAGTGTTTGAAAAATACCTGTTAAATGAATGCATGGATATATAAGCTCAAAGGATAGACAGAAAGACATTCAAGCTAGTGTGATAGTGATGTCCTCTTTAGTAATGAACAATATAAATTATCCTGAAAGTATAGTCTTAGGTATCCTCTTTAGGACATGGTTTTTGGTCTGTACTTTGAGGGAGAGATAAAATTCTGATAGATAATAATGTAAGACATGCACTTTAGGAATAGAAGTGGCATGAAAAAGGTGAAGAAATAAAAAAGTATAGTGTGTACTTGAGCATTTTGTTCAGTGTTGGAGAATAAATGGATAGAAATATAACTCCAAAGGTAGAATTAATATAACAAAAAGCTCACTGACACTCCACCCTACAGAGTATGGGCTGTGTGTGACAGGAATGTGGTAGAACTGAATGTTTCTAAGCAGGGCTGATGTTTTGTTTATGCACTGAATAATGGTTGTGATAGATTGACTCTTTAGCCCATGAACTCCGAGAGTCTAACTCCATGATCAAGTGGCTTTGTAAAAAAATTAATCAGGTTGGTCCATGGGGGATAAAAGAAGTAGGGATGAAAGCATCAGGAAGTTGTTACATTCGCTAAGTCATGAAATAAAATTTTAAAAAAAATTGGGACTGAACTTTGAGGATCTGAGTGGGAATATGAAGGTTGTAGTAAATGCTTTAGAGATTGTAAAGTAGCATCCAGGGATGCTCAGGAGTGAACAGCTTACTTACTATATGTGCAGGGTCATATATATAAGGGCGAAGGTCAACTGTCTTGTAAGATCCTAAAGACTAGGCCTCTCAGAATTCTCTTTTGTTATCATAGTTTCCTGTTGTTGTGACAACTTGTTACAAACTTAGTGGCTTAAAACAACATAGATTTAGTATCTTATAGTTCCGGAGATCAGAAATCTTCACTGGGCTAATATCAAGCTGTTATTAGGACTGAGTTCCTTCTGAAGGCTCTAAGGTAGAGTCTGTTTTCTTGCCTTTTCCATCTTCTAAGGCTGCCCCACTACTTGGCTCATGACCATGCATCCCTTCAACCTGACTCTGTTCGCATATCATCTTTTCTGATTCTGACCCTCCTGCCTCTCCTATGGGGACATTTGTAATTACATTGGATCAACTGGATAACCCAGGATAATCTTTCATCTCAAAATGCTTAACACTTCATCACACCTACAAAGTCCCTTCTGCCATGTAAGCAACAATTCACAAGTTCTGAAATTAAAATGTGGGCATCTTTGAGGTGATATTATTCTCCCTATCCACAGTGTGGATCTTCCTAGTGCCCATATCTCTCACAGATAGGGGGTCAACAATAATTTGTGGTGACTGAGATGATGAAGGTAAAAGTAAAATAGTTTTTGCTCTTTAGAGAATTTGAGAAGGCAAGATGAATTGCACAGCTGTATGCAATCTTAAAACATGCATGGAAAAGGGCCACTTGGTGCACATTTAATTAGAGAAGATAGGGGAGCTGAGAAGCTTCCAAGAACTACTGACAATTATAAAGATACCAGGAACTTTGAATTATTTTCATTCTTTGGTTTAGAATTCGGGTATCCAAAGTGCATATATCAAGTATGCATATTACTTTATAGAAATTCACAACTCTGACCCATTATCACTTACTCTCAGCTCACAGTTGAGATTTCAGATTGATCATGGACTCATTCATTGTCAACCATTTTTTCATTCATTCACAAGTTTTTAAGAAGTTATTCCTGTGTGTCTACATGTATTCTTAGTGCTAAGACATTTAAAAATGCATTTTTACAGGCACCATCCATGAGTGTGTTTGGCAATTAGTTAGTGTGTTAGACATTCAGTTAAATATTGAATTACTCATGCGCTATAGATCCTGTTATAAGTTGTGGAGATACAAGGCAAGCTGAGTTCCTGCTCCCAAAAAAGAATGAATTTCCATTGTATTGGAAGTATATAGACAATAAATAGAACAGAGCAAGACAATAAGAATTGCAGCTAGAAATAGGCTTTCTTCCCTAGAGGGTTAAGGAGGGCATATTGGAGGATAGAATACGTAATTTGAACCCTTAATAATATGGCACTTGTGAGTTTGCCCTTCTGAGTATAATGCAAATACTTGAGACTTATGCTATAAATTAGAGAAGCAGACATTTATATATTCAATACATAGGCCACTTTTATCAATCAATTCCTTATTCAGAAAGCATGTAACTTGTAAATGTTCTCAATGAATTCTATCACCCATTCACCTTTCATAGCAAAGTATTACACATTCAGAAGCCTGTGCTCAAATAGGAGAATTTATGACTACATTTTCTTCAGCCCAGATATCCGATGTTTCCTAATCAAATCATTCTCAGCAAATGATCGATTCTGGGATACTATGTAAGTTTCTGCAGGTCACATCTTTCCTAATACACCCCCTCTTTGGTCTTCTCTAAACTGAGCAGTTGCCCACCAAAGCATTTGAGCCAAACTTTTCTGGGAACACTGATAAAACGATTCATTAGCTAATGGATTCCTAAGATAATTGAATTGAATTTCTTCTTCTCCAATCCAAGTATTAGAACAGCACATTCTTCACAGTTTTATTCCAGGACCCCAGGTCTCAACTCAGAATAAAATAAGCTGCCTGTCTACATGGCTATTGCTCAAATTTGTTTTTGTCCATTCATTTTTTTTGGTTTAATCAAAAATATATGTGGGTCTGCATTAGACATTGATCTACTAGGGAAATAGGGAAGGAGGAAAGGAAATAAAAAAGGAAGAAAATAAAATGAGGAAGTGGGAAGAAAGAAAAGAAAGAAAACAGGGAAAGCAAAAGAAAGAGGGAAAAGAAAGCATATTTTACATGCTGGGCCTATCTAGGCAATAACTATGTCAAGTTGTAGGATGTATCAATATTTATTAATATGTTTTGCTCAGAAGGTTACTCTTCTAAATTTTACAGCAATGTTATTGTTAGACAAGTCTGCATTCACATAAACAATCCTGAAGAAAAATTACGTCATTTATTTGAACAAACACATACATAAATACACACACTTCTCGATCCCCTTTTCTGAAAAACAAAACAAGACACTGACATTTTTTGAGTCAAAAGGTAATTCAACTGCAATAAAAAATTTTCCTCAGGAGAAATGTATATCTGCACACTCTTTTAGCAACTTTAATAATTTAGCTATGTTTGAGAGGGACAAATACTTCCTGATATCACTTACATGAGAAATCTAAGTTGGTTTGTGGGCACAAAATAAGTCAGATTGAAGTAATAAGTTCTAGTATGTGATAGTGCAGTAGGAAAACTATAGTTTACAATAATTTGTCTATTTCAAAATATCTAGAAGAGAATAATTGCAATGTTCCCAACACAAAGAAAAGATACATGTTTGAGATTATAGCTATCTCAATTACCCTGATTTGATTATCACAGTTTGTATACATTTATCAAAATATTACATGTGCCCCAAATATGTACAATTATAATATATCAACAGCAAAATACAAAACAAGAAGTCAAACTCAAAGAAGCAGAGAGTTGAATGGTGGTTGCTAGGGGTTGGGGAGAGGGAGAAATGGAGGTATTAGTCAAAGGGCACAAAGTTTCAATTATGCAAGATGATTAAGTCCTGGAGCTCTATTGTACAGTGTAATGCCTATAGTCAACACTCTATACTTAAAAATTTGCTAAGAGACTATATTTTATGTTGTGTTCTTATCGCATGCAAAATAATAATAATAAATTAAGAGGATAGGAAGAAACTTTTGGAGGTGATGGATATGTTTATGATGTAAAATGTATGATTATGTATGTGTGAGATGTAAGATTATCAAGTTGTACATATTCAATACAGGCAGTTTTGTGTATGTCAATCATACTTTAACAAAGTATTTTTTAAAAAAGCAATTTACGCTCATTTCTGATACCTGATGAGAATATTTTAGAAAAAAAGAAGAAGAAATTTCTCCTAGTAGAATAAAATAGATAGCAGGAAAGGAAATTCTGAAAACTTTTCAAAGGATCAGGGTACAGTGGACCTGAATTAATACTATGACATCTCTTATGATTGGAATGGAAACAACAGGTCTAGTTGACACTTGTGTCATCTCCACTTTCATCTGATTCTCCTGCCATCCTCCAAAGAAAAGTTACTTTTTGCCAAACAGTTTTTGTATATAGAAAGTGCACAAATGGTAAATGTGCATCTGATGAATATTCAAGAAGTAAATATATCCATGTAACTGCCACTCACTATCACAAGAAATGGAATATTGGCAGCACTCCAGTTAAGCCCTTTGATCGCCCAGTTGTGAGACTCCCCCTGCAAAGGTACACACACCATCCTGTCTTCTATAACCATCCGTTATTTTTGCCTGCTCTAAACTTTTGACTTATACAGCATGTGCTTTACTTTGTGTCTGTCTCCTTTTGCTAGATGTATGTTGTTGAAGTTATCCATTCATACACCGATCATTCATTCCCATCGCTATATAATGTTCTATTTTATGACTAAACCATTATGCATTTGTCATTACATTTATGTTGCTTTTAGATTAGTGTTATTAAGGATAGTACTTCTATGAACTTTATTCTTTTACAAAATAGTTTCGGCTATTTTAGTATTTTGAATTTTCTTTATACATTTTAGAATCAGTTTGTCAACTTCATAAAATGCCTCCTGGGATTTAGATTAGGATTGTATTGATGCCCTAGGTCAATATGGGAAGAATTGACATATTAAAAATACTGACTCCTCTAGTGCAATGCTTTTCTTTATTTGTATTATTTTCTTGTATTTATCTTATCCAATGTTTGTAGTTCAGCATGCAAAACTTGGACATATTTTGTCAGATTTATTTCTAAATATATGATGACTTTGAATGCTATGGAAATGAGATTCTTTTGAAAATTTCTATTTCTTCTTATTCTTTGTTAGTTTATAGAAATACCATTGATTTTGGGTATTAACTTTGAGTCCTAAAAATTTTCCAAAATTACTTACTATTTCAAGTAACTTTATTTTTTATATTTTGGTAGTTTTTAATGGACATGATCATATTATCTACAAATAAGGACAGTTTACATCTTTCTTTCCAATATGCATGAATTTTGTATGTTTTACTTTTGCTGTGTTTTTTTTTTTTTTTTGGTCTTATTGTACTAGTCAGAACATCTAAGATTAAGACAGTGAAAGTCATGAAAGGGGACATTTTGCACTTTTCCCTGATATTAGGAAAAAACTGTTCAGATTTTCATAATTAAATCTATAGGTTTTTCATAAATGCCCTTTACCTATAGGTTTTTCATAAATGCCCTTTATCAAGCTGTAGAGGTTTCCTTTCTTCCTAGTTGGCTGAGAGTTTTTTTTTTTTAGGCATGAATGAATATTAAACTTTATAAAATGATTTACTTCATTGAGTATTTTTAGTTCTGCAAATTTATGAAACACACTAATTGATTTTGATATTGAACCAATTTGCATTTCTTGGACACACTCCACTTAATCATGATGTAATATCATTTTATGTACTTCTAGATTTAATATGCTGATATTTTGTTAAGGGTTTTTGTGTTTGTGTTCAGTAGGGATGTTGACCTGTAGTTTATTCTTCTTTAAATATCTTTATCTAGTTTTGTTACCAGAGTAATTCTGAACTAATAAAATATGTTGGGAAGTGTTCTCTCACATTTTATTTGCTAGAAGAATTGTGTAACTTTTATCTTCCAAGGAATTTGTCAATTTCTTCTAAGTTATTGATAAGCATTAAGTTATTTGTAATATTCTCTTAGTATACTTTCAAATATCTGGAAGATGCAGGCTAATATTTTCTCTGATATTACTAATATTACATATTTCTAATATTGGTAATTTGTGTCTCCTTTCTTTTTTACTGGATGTGTCTGATTAGAGTTTCATTGATGTCATTAATCTTCTCAAAAAAAAAACCAAAACAAAACAGGTCTTGGTATCATTGGTTTTCTCTATTGGTTTTCTATTTTCAAATTCATTCTTTGATTTGTCATTTTATTTTTATCATTTTTTTCCTTCTGCTTAATTTGTATTTAATTTGCTCTTGCTTTTTACATGTTAAAGTAAATGCTTAACTTGTTGATTTGAAAACTTTTTTTGTTTTCTAATACAAGCATTTAGTATTATAAGTTTCCCAAAAAGTACTACTTTAGCTATGCTCCATGAATGTTAACATACTCTGAGTTGATTTCTAGTCTATTCTGAATATTTTCTAATTTTTCTTGTGACCTCTTCATTAAGTCTTGTGTTATCTAGGATAATATTTTTATTTTCTATATATTTGGCATTTTCCAAATATATTTCTGTTATTTATATTTAATTTACAAATTTTGATCTAATGACTTGTGTGCTTTCAAGTGTTTTAAATTTATTGAGGTTTGCTTTGTGGCTTAGAATATGATGTATCATTGTGAATGCTTTGTGTGTTTGAAATGAATGTATATTTTGCTCTTGTTGGATGAAATTTTCTGTAAAGGACAATTAAGTTAAGTTGCATTGCTATTGTCCTGGATTTTTTGTTTACTTGTTCCATCAATTATTGAGAGAATAGTGTGAAATGCACTAATTGTGAATGTGAAATTACTTCTTTCAGTTCTATCACTTTTATTTCATGTGTTTTGAAACTCAGTTATTAAGTATGTGTGTATATATATATATGTATATATATATATGTATATTATATAATATGCTTTGTCTTCCTGATGAATTGACTTCTTATCATTATGTAATGACACTCTTTACACTTAGCAATATTTCTTGTTTTAAAGTGTATTTTGTTTTGCTAGTAATACAGTTACTCTAACTTTCCTTTTTTAGTATTTTTGTGCAATATTTTTACTATCCTTTTACTTTTAACATATATATACTTTTATATTGAAGGGATTTCTTATAGACGGCGTATACTCGAGTCTTGTTTATCCAGTGTGACAATGTCTGTCTTTTGATTGATTTGTTTAGATCTTTTTATATGCAATGTAATCATTGTATAAGACATTTTACATCTACCAACTTGCTGGTTGTTTTTTGCTTGTGCTATCTTTAAAAAAAATGGAGATTCTTAAGAAAATTCTCAGCACAGAAACAAAAGAATAGTACCACCCATCACAAAAGCACAGGAAAGCATATAATTAACAGAGCATACAGATCAAACACAAAAGCAAAAAAAAAAAAAAAAGAAGAAGAAAGAAAGAAGAAAAGAAAAGAAAGATGAAAGAAAGAAAAGAAAAGCAACCTCTTAAGAACATTATCGGGTAAACCTTCACATATCAATAATTAACTTGAATGTGAATGGACTGAATATATCACTAAAAAGGCATAGAGTAACAAACTGGATTAAAAAAAAAACAAAAACATGATCCAACATTCTGCTGCCTCAAGGAAACCCTGCAAAGGATGCCAGCAGGCTCAAAGTAAGGGACTGGAGAAAGATCTTCCAGACAAATGAAAAATCAAAAAGAGCAGGGTAGTTTTTCTATAACAGACAAAACAGACTTCAAACCAATGAAAGTTAAAAGGACACAGAAGGATGCTACATAATGATAAAAGGCTTAATCTGCCAGAAAGAAATATCCATCTTAAAACTATATTCACCCAACACAGAAGCAACCAGATTTATAAAATAATTGTTATGTAAACCAAGAGAAGACATAGACATTTGTACAGTCATAGTTAGAGACTTCAATATCTTGCTAACAGGCCTCAACAGATCATCAAGGCAAAAATCCAACAAGAAGATTCAGAACCTTAACTCAGCACTTAACCAACTGGACTGAATAGACGTCTACAGAATACTTTATCCAACAACCACAGAATATACTTTCTGCTCATCAGCATATAGAAGATACTCCAAGACAGATCCCATTTTGAGGCATAAGTCAAGTACAAACAAATTTCAAAAGGTTGAAGTAATACCAAGCATCTTCTCAGACCCCAGTGTAATAAAAATAAATATTATCACCAACAGGAATCTCCCCAAACACACAAATACATACATGGAAATTAACCAACATTCTTCTGAATGACTTTTGGGTTAACATAAAAATCAAGACAGAAATAAAAAGATTCCTGGAAACAAATGAAAACAAAGACACAACACATCAAAACCTCTGGGATACCATAAAATCAGTGTTGCAAGTAAAGTTTACAATGTTACACACACATATCAAGAAAATAGAAGGATCCCAAATAAACAGCCTAATGTCATACCTAAGACAGTTGAAAAGGTAAGAATAATTAATTCCTAAATTTAATGGTAAAGTCCAGATTACTAAAATAAAATCACAATTGCAGGAAATAGAAGTCAAAAATATCATAGAAAGGATCAACAAGACAAAAAGCTGGTTCTTTGAAAGGATAAATAAGATTGACAGACTCCTGGTCAAATTGGCTTAAAAAAGGAGAAAGTCCAAATAAACGCAACTTGGAAATGAAAGAGGCAATGTCATAATTGTGCCTGAAAATATTCTAAAGATTATCAGATTATTAACACCTGTATGCAAATAAACTAGAAAATCTAGAGGAAATTGAGGAACTGCTGGCATCACACACCTCCCAAGTTTGAAACAGGAGGAAATTGAAACCCTAAACAGACCAATAACAATCAAAAAATCAACTCAGTTATAAGAAACTTCCCTTCCAGAAAAAAGCCCTGAACCTGATGGTTTCTTAACTGAATTCTACAAGACATGCAGAAAAAGATGATACCAATCCTACTAAAAATATTACAGGCAATTGAGGAGAAAGGAATACTCCCTAGCTCATTCTATGAAGCTTATATCATCCTGATTCCCCAAACTGGCGTAGACCCAACAAGAAAAGAAAAGTGTAGGCCAATTTCCCTAATGAACATGTATGTAAAAATTCTCAACAAGATTCTAGCAAATAGTATCCAACAACACATTTCAAGAATCATCAATCATGACCAGGCAGGCTTCATTCCTGGGATGCAGGGCTGGTTCAACATTCGCAAGACCAAAAATATAATTCAGCATATTAGCATGTATAAAACCAAGAACCACATAATTATCTCATTAGACACCGAAAGAGCATTTGAGAAAACTAGCATTCCTTCTGATTAAAAACCCTTGAGCATAAAGGAACATTCCTCAAAACAATAAGAGCCATCTGTGACAAACCTGAAGCCAACATCATGTTTAACGGACATAAGCCAGAAGCATTCCCCCTAAGAACTGGAACAAGACAAGGATGCCCACTCTCACCACTCCTATTCAATGTAGTACTAGAAGTCCTAGCCAGAGAAATCAGGCAGGAGAAGGAAATCAGGGGTATCCAAACAGGAAAAGAAGAAATTAAGTTCTCTCTCTTTGTGGATGATATAATTCGAAATCAACAACTCCTAAAGAGTTTGCCCAAAAACTTCCTCACACTTGCAAATGACTTTGGTATTTTCAGGATACAAAATTAATACAAAAAAGACTGTTGCATATCTATATATCAATAGCAAACAGGCTAATAACCAAATGGAAAACACAATTCCATTCACAATAGACACACACACACACACACACACACACACACACACACACACACACAAAGAAACAAAATACCTTGGCATCTGCCTAACCAAAGAAGTAAAAGACCTTTACAATGAGAACTATAAAACACTGCTCAAATAAATCAAGGATGATACAAACAAATGGAAAAACATTTCATGCTCTTGGATTGGAAGAATCAATATCATCAAGATGTCCACACTACCCAAGGAAATCTACAGATTCAATGCAATCCTTATCAAATTGCCAACATCATTTTTCCACAACCTAGAAAACACAATATAGAAATTAATTTGGAAGCAAAAAGGAGCACAAATAGCTAAAGCAGTCTTAAGCAAAAGGTACAAAGCTGGAGGCATCACACTTCCAAACTTCAAATTTTATTACAAAGCCGCAATAACCAAGATGACATGGTATCGCTATAGGAATAGACACATTGATCAATGGAACAGGATAGAGAATTTGGAAATAAAACCACTGTCCCTCAACCAACTCATCTTTGACAAAGCCATCAAAAACAAACATTGGGGAAAGGAAACCCAATTTAGCAAATGGTGCTGGGGAAATTGGCTGGTTACATGCACAAGAATGAAGCTGGACCCTTACTTATAACAATACACAAAAATTAACTCAAAATGGATCGAGGACTTAAATATGAAACCTCAAGAATCTTAGAAGAAAACTTAAGGAATACCCCCGGACATCAGAGTAGGCAAGAAATTCATGACCAAGTACTCAAAACCTAATGCAACCTAAAATTGTTAGATGGTACCTTATCAAACTAAAAGGTTTTTGCACAGCAAAAGAAACCACCAAGAGAATAAAGAAACAACCCATGGAAAGGGAAAAAATATTTGCAAAGTCTAACATCCAGTATCTACCAGGAACTCAAACAAATTGAAAGGAAAAGAAAAAAAAATGGACCAAAGGACATGAAAGACACTTTTCAAAGGAAGACATGTAAGCAACTAACAAACACATGAAAAAATGCCTAACACAAACAGCCAGGTGAGGGTGGAAGTCTAAATTCTTCCACAAAGATTTTGTTGACCAAGATGAGTAAGGCCATAGTTTTGTGTGTGTGTGTGTGTAGGGTTTGCTTGAAGTATAGGAGTTATTGTCTAAAAGTTTTGTGTCATGCTGTGCTGTCTCTCTCTTGCTCCTTTGACTACAAAGAATAGATTTTACTTGGGCATTGTTGTCTAAATGCACTGGTGTTTCTAGGATTTAACCACCCAGTCTAACATATGTAAAGCAAAAAGAAAACCCAGAAAACTCATTGTCATGTTGTTTCTCAGGTCTTTCTTCTTGCCATCTTTCAGAGTATTCTTATTTTTTTTTGTATATACTATCCAGGATTTTCAGTGGTACTTAATGGGAGAACAAAGATAAGTCCATCTACTATGTCTTCTCTAGAATTAGAAATCAAATCACATTTTTAAAAAATTTATAAATAATATACATTTATTTCTCACAGTTCTAGAGGCTGGGAAGTCTAAGTTCAAGGCACTGGCAGATTCAGTGCCTGCTTATGGTGACTCTCTGCTTCCAAGATGACACCTTATTGCTGTATTCATTGAAGAGAGCAAATGCTGTGTCCTCACCTGGCAGAAGGACAGAAGGACACTCAGGTGCTCCCTTCAACTTTTTTTTTTTTTGTGGAGTACAATTCAGGGTTAGGTATACAAACAATGATTATGCAGATACCCTTGTTGATGAGGTATGCCCCTCCCTCCGCTAGTAGTTTCCCTCAACTGCCAATCTCACCTCCCCTCCCCTGATAGTTTCCAATTACTACCAAGCACTTTTTTATAGTATTATAATTGTTCAAGATCCACTTATGAGTGAGAACATATGGTACTCTGTTCTTTTTTTCTGTGATAGATCACTAAGTATGATTGACTCCAAATTCATCCAAGTTGCTGCAAAGTCCATTTATTTGTCCTTGTTTATGGCTGCATAATATTCCACTGTATAATTGCACCACATTTTCTTTATCCAGTCCAACTTTGATGGGCAACATAGTTGGTTCCATGTTTTTCTATTGTGAATAGAGATGCAGCAAACATATGTGTGCAGGTATCTTTTGTGTAGAATGATTTGAGTTCCTCCGGGCATATTCCCAATAGGGGAATCGCTGGGTCATATGGAAGGTCAATTTCTAGTTCTTTCAGAAATTGCCACACTGTCTTCCAAAGAGGTTGCACTAGTTTGCATTCCCACCAGTAGTGAAGAAGCGTTCCTTTTTCTCCACATCCTTGCCAGCATCTGTTGTTGTTTGTTTTATTAATGATGGCCATTCTTACTGGGGTTAGGTGGTATCTCAATGTGGTTTTGACTTGCATTTCTCTGATGATGAGTGAGGCTGAGCACTTTTTCATGTGTCTGTTGGCTGCCCATATATCTTCTTCTGAGAACAGTGCCTATTCATGTCTTTTGCCCACTTTTTAAAGGGGCTGTTTGTTTTTTCCTTGTAGATGCTAGATGTTAGGCCTCTGTCAGATATACAGTTGGCAAATATTTTTTCCCATTCTGTGGGCTGTCTCCCTGTTCTCTATGGTTTCTTTTGCTTTGCAGAAGCTTGTTAGTTTGATGAGGTCCCACTTGTCTAACTTATTTCTTAAGATATGGGCCTTTAGGGTTCTGAATAGGTCTTGGTTGCCAGTTCCAATCTGCATAAGGGTGTCTCCTGCGTTTTCTAAGATTCTTATAGTTTGAGGTTTTACGTTTAGGTCTTTGATCCATTTAGAGTTAATTTTTGTGTATGGTGATAGATAGAGGTCTTGTTTCAATTTTCTGCATGTGATCAGCCAGTTTCCCCAACACCATTTACTGAATAGGCTCTCCTCCCCCCAGTGGTTGTTGTTGGAGGCTTTGTCAAAGATGAATTGGTTGAGGAATTGAGATTTACTTCCGGAATCTCTATCCTGTTCCATTGGTCTAGGTGCCTGTTCTTGTACCAATACCAGGCTGTTTTGATTACTGTAGTCTTACAGTAAAGTTTGAAGTCTGGAAGTGTAATACCTCCTGCTTTGTTTCTCTTGCTAAGGATTGTTTCAGCTATTCATGGTCGTTTATGTTTCCATATGAATTTCTGTAGTGTCATTTCCAGGTCTGAGAAGAATGATGTTGGTAACTTAATGGGTATTGTGCTGAATCTACAGATTGCCTTTGGGAGGATGGACATCTTAATAATGTTGATTCTTCCTATCCATGAGCATGGTATATTTTTCCATTTGTTTGTGTCTTCTTGGATTTCTTTCAGCAGTGTTTTGAAATTCTCATTGTAAAGGTCTTTCACTTCACTGGTTAGGAAGATGCTGAAGTATTTCATTTTTTGTGTGGCAATTGTGAATGGGATTGTGCTTTTTATTTGGGTCTTTGCCTGCTTGTTGTTTGTGTATAGGAATGCAACTGTCTTTTGCACATTTATTTTGTACCCTGAGACTTTGCCAAAGTGCTTTATCTGTGCAAGTAGGTTTTTGACAAATTCTCTTGGATTTTCAAGGTATAGGATCATATCATCAGCAAAGACGGATAACTTGACTTTCTCTTTTCCTATTTGGATACCCCTGATTTCCTTCTTTTGTCTAATTGCCTGGGCTAGGACTTCCAACACAATATTGAAAAAGAGGGCTGAGAGTGGGCAGCCTTGTCTTGTTCTGGTTTTTGGGGGGAATGTTTCTAGTGTCTGTCCATTTAGCAATATGTTAGCTGGGGGTTTGTTATAGATGGCATTTACTATTTTGAGGTATGTTCCTTCTATACCTAGGTGTTTGAGGGTTTTTATCAAGAAGGAATGCTGGATTTTATCAAAAGCTTTTTCTGCATCTAATGAGATAATCATGTGGTTCTTGTTTTTACATCTGTTGATGTATTTAATTACTTTTATGATCTTGTGAATGTTGAAGCAGCTCTGCATCTTGGGGATGAAGCCTACTTGGTCATGGTGGATGATTTTTGAAATGTATTTTTGGGTCTGATTTGCTAGAATCTTGTTGAGGATTTCTGCATCTATGTCATAAGATATTGGCCTGTAGTTCTCTTTCTTTGATGCATCTTTAACCAGTTTGGGTATCAGTGAAATGTTAGCTTCATAAAATGATTTGGGGAGAATTCCATCTTTCTCAATTGCCTAGAATACTTTCAATAGGCTTGGTATCAGGTCCTCCTTGTACGTTTTGTAGAATTCTGCTGGAAAAACATCCGGTCCAGGGCTTTTTTTTGTAGGTAGTTTTCATATGACAGAGTCAATTTCCTGGGTTGTTATTGGTCTATTTAGTGTCTCAATGTCTTCTTGTTTCAACTGGGGAGAAAGTCCTCCATTTCTTTTAGGTTATCAAGTTTTTTTCCATATAGGTGTACATAGTAATCTCTGATAATCTTTGTATTTCTTTGGGGGCAACTGACCCTCTTGATTACTATTCTGTAAGGTCCCATTTTTATAAGACCAAGGAATCATCACAATTCTTTTTTCTACCCCCTCCCCCTTTAAAACTTGAATTCTTATCCCAATAGAAACCTTTTACCCACAGGATTTTATACAAGGTATAACATTATTATACAAGGGGAACCCGCCCCAAAAAAACCCTGGAATTTATTTATTAGAAAATTGTGTGCAATACACCTATCAAGACGCTTTTTCCACTGCTCAAAACAGTTTTTGAACTTGTCGACTTTGATGGCTTTTAGCGCTTCTGTCATTTTTTGTTTTACCTCTTCCACATTGGCAAAACTTTTCCCTTTAAGGACTTTTTTTCATCCGGGGCAACAGCAACAACAACAACAACAAAAAGTCACACAGGACAAGATCAGGTGAATAGGGAGGGTGGGGCTTGGGAGTCATGCCGTTGTGGATCAACAACAGCTGAACACTCAGCACAGTTTGGGCAGGTGTGCTTGTAAGTCACCCATCATGAAATGAGCAAACATGCTGAAAGACTCTCCAAAAAAATGCACTGAAGCCTAATGCAGTCTCTCACAACAATGCTAGCTGGCACACTGATGCTGATAGGTTCCTAGAACAATTACCTAGCAGGGGAAGCCTTTACTACAAGGGGTCACCCTCCAAAAAATAATTCCAGTTTTTGGGGCCCCCCTCATATATTGCAGATTTAACATTTTCACTTCTGCTTTGCTCTCCCGCTGCACTTGCAGTGAACTTACTGTAATAACTTCATCTGCTTATTGGAAGGTACTTTATAGACACCAAATCTTAGTGTATGGGGGTGAGAGCGAAAAGTTAAGAATGTAATGATCTGTTTCTACTCTTGAATATTCCCAATCCATCCTCAACACAGCAGCAGGGTTTTTGCAAGATTTAAAGCCGATCACCTCTCCTTTCTTAAAATCCTCAGTGATTTCCTATTGCACTCAGAATAAAAACAAACCTCTTTCCAAGACCTCCAATAATAGGTCTTCCCTCTAGGATTTTATGTGAGTTAATACAAGTAAAACTCTGAGAACTGCGCTTGGCACATAGCAAGTGTTCAGCGAATCTTAGCTATCTTCCCTCTTCTTCCTCCTCACTATTATATAGCAAGATTTTCCATGCTCTGTCCTTTGCCTCACTCTGCCTCCAGTCACTTCACCCTCCTTCTCTATGCTGCATTCAGCCTAGTCATCTTTCAGCTACTCAGACACATCAAGCTTTTCCGTATTTCCGAATCTTCCCCCAAGCTGTTCCTTCTCTTTCTTCTAGGTGGCTCCTTCTCACCTTTGAGGTCTGAAGAGCTCCTCTTCAGGAAGCTTCCTTTTCTGCCTGATCTAAATTGGTCCCTCCTACGTGTTTCCACAGCATCAAGTCCTTTGCCTTTAGCGTCCAATTCACAACTCAAAATTGATACTCATTTGTTTTACATCTTTAGTGTCATTGTGTCCCACTGCTGTTAAACTCTGTTAGGAAAGTTACCACATGTTTTGTTCCCTACTTAGACTCTGTGTACAGCACAGTGTTTGGCACCTAGGGGTAACTCAAATAATATTGAAGGAGCAAAGGAAAAATTATTGAAAATAACTCCAAATATCTAGTCCGTGTTTACTATGTGCCTAGGCATGCTGCTAAATCTTTGGTATGCATTAACTCCTCACATCTTTCCAATATCCATGCCATAAGGTATAGATTATCTCCTTTTCACATTTGTGGAAAGTGGGACTCAAAGAGTTTATTTGTTTACTTATTTTTTTTTAAATTGATTTATTGTAGAGGTCTTACCATGTTGCCCAGGCTGGTTTCAAACCCCTGGGCTCAGGCAATCTTCTTACTTCGGCCTCCCAAAGTGCTGGGATTATAGATGTGAGCCACTGTGCCCAGCCTCAAAGACTTTATATAAGCCACATAAGGACAAAAGTTCAGAATTAAGATTTGAGTTGAGGTCTGCCTGGCTCCATATCATTTTCTTTTCTTCTCCCACCAAGTTGCTTTCAGGACCAAGGGGGTGAGGATATATAAAATTACATGTGATAAATAGCTAGTTCTGCCTCATATATGGTGTGTAAAAATTCCCTGAGTAAATGGTGCAGTTATCCTTCTGAACTGAAACGTCAATGGGACAGTTTTGCTGTCATGTGATGCGCTTTTCCCTAGGCACGTGCTGTCTCTTCTATCAACCTCAGCAATAGTCCAGGGCTTGCTCAGGCACCGTGTCTTAATCATGTGACTTGAAAATATTGAGGAGTACTTCCTCAAAAGCTGTGTTTTCTGTCAGTGACTTTGGGGTTCTGGGTTTGTTATCAATTGAATGAGAAGATCTTCCATTTCCAAAACACCTAGAGGAATGCCTTGCAGAATGGGCTCAATGGGAAGAAAGCAATCAAGTATGAAGGGATAAGGGAAAATAATGGTGGAGGAGGGGAACCAAGGTGTCTATTGGTTCCAAGCCAGCTGCTCTCAGTCTTAAAATCAATAACGTGTCAAGTTATAACCGTGATCCCTCACAGACTAAAGGGTCTTTGGTTCCCATTCCATTACCCAAATAATGAGATCTTCTTGAATATCAAACAAAATTAGACAGCCTAGAAAACAAAAGATAAATAATAATATTTAACATTTACTGAATTCTAACAATGAAGCAGGCCCTGTGCTAAGTCCTTTGCATGAATTAACGTATTTTATCCTCAAAAACCCTTGAGGTAGACACTATTATTATTCCCAATAAACAGGTGAAAATATAAACTGAGGCACAGAAAGGTTGAGTAAGTTGCAGCATGGATTTTTTTTTAATTTCTAATTTTAAAATTATGGGGTACAGTTAAGGGTTAGGTATACAAATAGGCATCGTTCAGGCACCCTTGATGATAAGGGGTGTCCCCCTGTCCCCAGACAGATACTGACTACCGTTAATCCCACCTCCCTTTCCCTCCCTGCCCCCACCATAGTTTCTCACCACTGTCAATCCTTTTCTTATAGTATTATGATAGATGTTCAAGGTACACTTATGAGTGAGAACATGTGATACTCAGATCTTTGTTTCTGTGAGAGATCACTCAGTATTATATACTCTAGTTCCATCCAGGCTGCTGCGAAGTTCATGATTTTGTTCTTTTTTATGGCTGCGTAGTATTCCATCATGTATATGTACCACATTTTTTTAATCCAGTCCTCTTTTGATGGACAGCATGGTTGGTTCCAGGTTCTTGCTATTGTGGATCTACAAGGAACTCAAACGTGCTGAAAAGAAAAAAACAAACAACCCCTTTACAAAGTGGGCAAAAGATATGAACAGACACTTCTCAAAAGAAGACATACAAGTGGCCAACAGACACATGAAGAAATGGGTGTGAAGTATTTTAAAAGCAAGACTTTATTTATTTGAACATGATTGCTTAAGATTTTGGAATACCTCAGACTAAGTCTGTATTGACTCATCTGATTATTTAAATAAGAATTTAATAATCCGAGAAACTGACACTACCGAAAAATGTATTTAATTGTAAATTTCCTGAATATATTGCATATAACTAGATGCCCATTAAGTCATTTTACAATAAACATATTGAAAAATGATAGTTTTATTGCATACTATGTAATCAAAAGTATGTATGTCCTAAGAACAAGCGGTCATTATGTATTACACTTAAACCAAAGTAAGTTCTTAAACGTTCACTGGGAATTAACCAAGTTCTTAGCAAATACTTACACTTTTCATTTTCTAAATTCTAAATGCTTTTTTATTTGTAAAAATGCATGTGGTCTAAGTGCAATTTTGTTAGATTTGTGGAGGGCATAGCATTCAAGTCAGGGCTTTCAGGACATCTGTCACCTCTGAGATATTGTACCCACTTAGTAATTTCCCATCGTACACTTTTTAAATGCCCTTTACTTTGTGATTAGTTTGTACCATTCAATATAACTTAAAATAATAAACGTGCATGACTAGTAATGATATTCTTTAATAAAAATTAACCATTGTCAAATGGACTTTCTTAAGGACTATTTTGAATTTTTAGATTTTCACTCTATTCAGTAATTCAAGAAAGATGTCTACAGTGCTGCGTGTCAACTGTTGTGCCTAGGTGAAGGTAGGGGCTTAAATATTAATACCAGCCGTCACTGATTGAGTGCCAGACATGTACGGAGCACTGGACCTAGCCTCCACATATATCATCTTGGCTAATCCTTCATCTCTTCCTTGTAGCTATAATTTTGCCTGTTGTACAAACAAGGAAAGAGAAGGCCAGAGAGGTAAATTAACTTTGCCTGGTCATACAGCCAGGGTATCAGGGGTTTCGGTATACGTTAGTCTGTTTCAAAAGACCATGTGCTTCACTGTTCCCCGATGTATTTGCATTTCCTCATAGACCTCACATGACAAGGCAGTTGGAAAGACAAGAGATGTGCATGTGAATTAGTTATAACACTGGGCAGTCAGTAAAGATAAAACAAATGGAAAAGTGAGAACCTGGAGTCCTAGAGAAATGTGCCTGGTGGTTAAGACTGCTTGAATTCAGAACTGCTCCAGCATTTGGATGGCCTTGAGCAAATTATTTAACCTCCTTAAGCTTCGATTTTTCTGTAAAACAGGAAAAACAAAAGAGGCTGTGTCATAAAGTATAATACAAGTTTCCATAAAGCTATTGTAAGAATTAACCAAATCATATCAAATGACTCTTTGGAACACTGTAAACATGATAAATATTAGCTACAATTTGACAACTAATTGACATCTCTCCATCCTACTAGATTGAGAGTATCCACATGGGCAGGAAAAGTTTTGTCTTATTTGTTCACCATTTTATCCCTAGTGCTGAGTTCTCTACACTAGTATCCAGCACAGAGTAAGTCCTAGCTAAATGAAAGATTTCAGATTCATATGGGTAGGAGACACACACACATACACACACACACACAGAGAGAGAGAAAGAGAGAGAGAGAGAGAGAGAGAGACAGAGAGACAGAGAGGGAGGGAGGGAGAGAGGGAGGGTGAGGATTGTTCATTTCAGAAAATAGGGAGGACTTTGCATAACATATAGAATATGAATCCTTGGAAAATTTAGAGATTGAAAATAAATGGAGGAGAAAGAGAAGTGTGTTTCAGGTAAGT
Organism: Tarsius wallacei; assembly: GCA_963574415.1. Lineage (NCBI taxonomy): Eukaryota > Metazoa > Chordata > Mammalia > Primates > Tarsiidae > Tarsius > Tarsius wallacei. The sequence continues at coordinate 54,281 of CAUYQG010155435.1, forward strand.
AGAATAGCATTTGAAAGCTAATAAGGTGAGAATAGAAAATTCATGTTTGAAGGACAATGAGTAGACAACTTTGCTGAAGCAGAGAGCAGTATGGAGAGAGAGCTGTAAAAGGAGGATGGAATTAAAATACAGGACTTTGGATATCAGGCAAGACAAACAATCCTCTTCTTTGCCTTCTTTTAGCCTTTGCATCCCAGAAAGGGCTTGCATTTGTTCCCTTTCATTTCCTTGGGGAAAAAGAACATAAGACTCCAACCTTTGTATTTTGTCTGACACATATAAGCTACCTAGTGCTGCTGGAACTAAGAAATGTGGAAAGTCTTATAACTCAGGTTCTGGTGCCAAGGCTAACAGGCTATGCTAAGGTCTTGCCTATGAGATCCCCATAGATTCACTATAGAGTAGAGCATTAGAGCGTTCATTCCTGCCTCCTTCTGAAAGATTCAGGGCTTAGGCAGCTCTACTGGAGTTCAAATAAATCTCTCTCCCATGACACAGAAAATGAATGAAAGGTTGGTGCCAAGATTCTTAATGGTCCTATTATACGATATTACTGATGATGATGCTTAACCCTGTCTCAAAATTGCACAAGAAAAGGGCTGGCTGTAAGCTTTCAGCATCTGGAAATGAGTTTAGGCATGGAAATTTGAATAATTTGAACAAATCCTCCCTGAGACAATTAGGAAACTCAGAACACAATCTACGGCAAGGCTATCAATTAAGAATGGGGATTGGAGGCTGTCCCTCCCATTTGGCTAGGCTTCACTTGAAAATGAAGAAACAAGAAACATGAAAAATTATCACCGTCAGAGTTGCCTTTTTCGAAATATAATGCCCTCTAGGGTTGGCTGATTGCAACAAGAACTATTATTTTTCTTCAAAGATAATTCTCTAGTGAAAACACTTGTACCCTTCAACCCTCTCTAAGTAGTCATTGTTTCTTCTCATCCTATTTGTTCCTACTCTTTTTCTGCTACTCTAAGGTTTTCAAAACTTTTTTCAAATTCTACTCCATAATCACGTCTTGCCTCTTTGTGATATTAATGTTATTATTTAACTCGTGTAGGTTCAATGTTTTCCGTATTTGCCACTCACTCTCACACTCTTGACATTACAACTGAGTTTGTGCCTTGGATTAAGGAGAGAACCAAGTCTGTGTGTAGCCCAGATCTCCAGACTCCTGGTTCAGTGTTCTCTCCAGTATAACATTTTGCCTTTCATATAATTAGTTACAGTGTTACTTTATCTTGTCAAAATTTCCATTTTTCAAGGAAACCTAAGGAAAGAGGGAAATGTATAAACCCCCAAAAATGAATGACTAAAAGTTGTTTAAGGAGACTTTCTGAACACTTAAATCACTTCCTGTAAGAAGTCATCTTCTCATCTGTCCTTCCCTGTCATGCATACACAGAAAGAATTCTCAAGGATCTGAACTGTGTAGAATTTTCTACACTACAGCTTTGCTAGAGGGGCTCAAAATTAAAAATGTGTTTATTCTTTCAACAACCAGTTGGGTTACCCATACATGCCAGTCACTCTGCTAGCAAAAAACAAAGACAATTTTTGGATAAAAAGTTATCACTCCAATCTAGACATTTGAGAAATTACCATGTGACATGGCAAATGCTTCCCTGAAGGAGGTCTTGGGAACCAGTATGCAGTAAAAGAACTTATCAAACACTAGGAGGATTGGAGAAAGGTTCAAGAATGATGGTGCCTCAGAATCGAATCTTACAGGAAAAGTAGTAATTAGCCTGCTGGAAAGAGGGTAGGAAGAAATTGCAAATGGGAGGAATATAAGCAAAAACATGGATGCATATGTCCCCGTAATGTGTCTGAGGAAGTACAGATGGCTTAGACTGGCTATAGTATAAATGTATTATAGAGACTGAAGCGACTAAGAAAGTAGATAGAGTGGTCTTAAATGCTAAACTCAGGAGCTTGAATTTTATCTAGGTGTGAGGGACCTTCTATTTGCCACATCTCAATTTAATTAATGATATATTTTTTAAAAAGCAGTGACGCAAAAATCAGAATTTTGGAGACACCAAAATAAAGTATGCATCCCTCTACTGCCATTTCCATCTAGATAGCCCATAAACATCTGAAATTTAGCATAATCAAAACAGAGCAAATGCTTACACTACCCAACCCACTCCCCTCAAGAAAGCCCTTCTCATTCAGTAAATGGCACTACCATCCATCAAGTTGCTTAATTCCACAACTTAAGTCACACTTGATTTCTCTCTTCCCTTTATTCTACAATTTCAACCCATCGGAAAGTCCTGCCAGCTTTTCTCCCAATAATCATTCAGGATCCAACTGTTTTTCAACAACCCTCTATCCTTAACTCAATCTGTATATTCTCATTTCCCACTATGGTCTTTCTCCACACAGCAGCCACAGTGATCTCTTAAAACCAGATTCTGTCATTCTGATGGTTAAAACCTGCCAGTGGCTTCTTCAAGGGTCTACCTGTTAGACTGCTGCTACCCTGGAGTCTTGGACATGGAATTTATCATCATGGGAATTTATTTTTCCAGCTACTCGGATCCTAGTGGACTCATTATTAAGAGGGAAAAATAATTAAAAACCCTTAGAAGATGCTCTGGATATTGCTTGTATATCCAAACAACCTGGATATTCTCTAGGCATGCCAATACCAAACCTTATAAGATGGTACCTTTTGAAGTGAGATGAAAAAGGGCCAAGATAAAAAAGAGAATTAAGTTACCGTAAGTTAGTACACCTCATTATCCCCTAAAATTTTTTATTTCTGAAACCATAATTCACATGTATTATGTGTATAATTAGAGGAAAATAATTTTAATGCAGCAATTTGAGAAGATGACTGACAAAAGTTGTGTTTGTTTGTATATATATGTGTGTGTCGTTATAGATTGGGAGGTAGCATTATTTCGCTCTTTTTTTCTCTCTTTTTATCTCCCTTTTTCTTTTTCTGTCTCTTTCCTTCTTTCTCTCCTTCTGTACCCACACACAAATATATAACTAAGCTTAGATATATTTCTTATTATGCCTATCATGGAATAACCCTTTTTAAAAATGGCTTCCAAAGGTATAGTCACTGTAAAGCCAGAGGTTTTTGATTTTTGTTTTTTAATTTTTGTTGTTTCCAATCCCACAGTGATGTGTTACTCTATTGTTGAAGCCTCATTCAATTTCATTCCTAGGAAAATTAATTTAAATATCTGTTTACAATCTACATGACATTGTGTTCTACAGTCCTAGAAAGCAATTTGGAAGCATACCCAGTGGAATGATCTTACATTTTGAGTAGCAGATTCTACTATTGTTTGATAATTGTGAATAGCAAAGATAAGAATAATTACTTAATACAGTGCTTCACTATTGATCCCTGAAGAGACCTAGGACTTACAGATAGTCAATGATCCCAAAAATGCCAATGGGCTTCAGGAAGCATGAAAATAAGTCAGGCCCATAATGGCTTCCAAGGTACAAACAAATATTGTATCTTTATAGGATTTATATAGATAGTCTTATCTATATAAACCTTCTGTATTTCCTATCTCAGGGTTAGATGTCTTATGCCCAAATCTCTCTGTGAGAATGTGCTACATTTTTAAGGTTAAGTGCAAAATTGCTTGTCGTGACAACTGCCTTTATAGAAAGCTCAGAATTACACTTCCCATAATGGGTAGGGGGACACTTAAAATCTTAAAATATAAGTGCTTTGAAAGACATCCTTAAGTTTTCTCCAAAAGTAGCTCCACCATCTCCCTGTCAAAAATAACAATAACTAAAAATTACAAGTCATTTTCACCTCTAAAGAGAACAAACCCTGCTTAAAAATGATAAAGTTGAGATTTAAATTCATGTCTTTTTATTCTAAGCCCCGTGCTCCTTACACTGGAGTTTATATAAATGTGTGTAAATTAAGGTCTTTGTTTCTAATTTGGTAAAGATGAAAGGAAAGCACAAGTATAGATGAGCCAGAGGATCAGAGTGTTCTCAAAACTAAAATATCCAGGTTATGGAAAGTTGATCCGCAGACACTTAAAAAGCCTGTCGTTTGAAGCAGCGAAGTGTTTCCCATTAGACAGGGGAGATTTCTTTGCCACTCGACATTCATTTGTTCAGAGACAACCAGTAGAAGAATGGAATCATTTCTAGGCACACGTTCTTGGAGAAACACCATTAATCTGAATGCAGATGTTTTCGAGCCATAACTTGATGCAGCAGTCCACATAAATTGTTGCTTTTGGAAACTATTTTTTTCGTTTGTTTGTTTTTTCTGGGTTTCAGGGGACACAGGAAGAGAATGGAGAATCTGGGAAGGGAATTTTTTGATCCTTCTAAAATGAAAAATTCATTGGAAGGATTTTTTCTTTCTCACATAAATTTATATGGCATGGTATGTGAACCAATGCTAGATCTTGTGGTGATAGAAGTAGTATTTTTATTGTGTTTTGAGAAATATTGATAAAAGATGGAGTATAAAGCACAGAAGCCTCCTTTACTGATGTTGCCAAATACACCAAAAAAAAAAAAATAGTAATACCCATAATTAACATTTTTGTTGCAGTTTAGATCTTTTTTTTTTTTTTAATTTGGAGTCTCACTCTGTCACCCAGGCTGGAGTGCAGTGGCATGCTCACGACCACTGCAGCCTCGACTTGCTGGGATCAGGAGATTCTTCTGCCTCAGCCTTCCAAGTAGCCAGAACCACAGGCGCGCGCTACCTTGCCTGGCTAATTTTTGATTCACTGTAGAGTCGAGGTCTTGACAAGCTGTCTGGGCTAGTCTCAAACCCATGAGCTCAGACAATTCACTTACCTCAGCCTCCCAAGGTGCTGGGATGACAGGCTGAGCCACTCAGCCCAACCAATTTAGATCTTATAAAGAACTTTCTATTAACTAATTTTTGACTCATTGGATAATGTTAACAGGGAGTTATATTCACTTCTACTTTAACAATGAGGAACCCGGTTTACTGGTTCTGAGAGCAGTTCAGTGCAGGGATGGAGGCAGTTCTGCAATCTAAAGCTTTTGATTCTGGCTTCTTCCATCTTGCCACTAAAAACAGCAGCTGCCTGTACGTGTTTGAACAAACTGAAAGAGGCAAATAACTTTTGGCCTTCAACTTTTGGAGGTTTCCAGTGTGTCCTGCATTTCAACATCTTGCCAATTTCTTCAGTAATCTTCCTAACGGGCTTTAAATAATCCTCAAGCAATGTTTACTTGGTCATAATCAACTACACGTGGAAGCGCAGAGGGGCAGAGACACAAAGTGGTTTACTTTTTCAGGAAGTTCCCATTCTTTTGCCAATCTGCTATGGAAGGGCTTGAAAACTCAGCTCTGGAAAAAACCTGCATCCTCTCTTCGCTTCCAAAAGTGTCTCAGAAAAGTGTAAAGCTTAAAAAGAACAAAAGTCCTGTTATTGAGTCATATATCTAAGCAAATCATATAGATTTCATCTCTTTATTTGTACCTCGCTTAGAGGATTGCTTCATTAAATGTAATAGTATCTGGGATAATAGCACATTGTAAAATCCAAAGCGCTTATAATTGTCATTACTATCACCTCCACCACGACGACCCCAAAGAGTCCATATACCGTAAAGATCTGGGATAGCTAATAAGTGTCATCTTGCCAGCCAGCTCTGTCAATTGGAAGTGGCTTCCTGAGGCTCTATGTTTAGAAGGACTCTAAGACTGCACCCAGGCTCCAAGGGAAAATATAGTAATATCTGTTATTTGAAGGCATCGTGGGCAGAGAGTGATCGCATGAGTGTCAGAGACTGGCCTCCCCAGGTATAGATGGGGAGACTAGCCCTTTAGATCATGACACTAGCCAAAATTTCAATAACTCAAAGCCCTATCACATTGCCCAAGAGTTACATAACCTCTTGTCACCCTGTGACTCAGGATGTGATCACAAATAAAAGAATAAAATTTTATAGAATGAAAACCCTGGAAAATTTTGAAATAAGCTTTATCTCACAATACAAAACCTTCTTCCAACATTATTAAAACTTGCATTTTTAAATGTTTGATTTGGGGCAACCCCTTTGGGTCCCCTCCCCCTGTGGGAGCTTCTCTGTCCTCTCAATAAATCCTGTTTTCTCACTTTCTGGCAAAAAAAAAAAAAGAAAGAAAGAAAAGTATGATTTTCCTATTATTCGAATCTAAATGAAACAAAGGTGATCATTTCAGCCTTGGTCGTCCCTGGAATGCTCAATCTTCAACTCCCCAAATTACATTCAAACAAAGCTATTCAAAGCAGTTATTTCAGAAGAAACATTCTCAGACTAAAGAAATACAAATCAAGTTGGAAATAGTGTACTTCCTAGAGTTCTTTTCTCTGGCTATAGATTGGGTTGTCAACAGCACGACCAGACAAAAGGATGATCGAGTGAAATAATGGGTGCAATACTGGGGCCACCCCAATTCCTCAAATTCACCGCTCTTATTAACCATACATTTAAGGCGGGTAAATGGGAGAGCATCAGAGCAATGCCAGCTTCACCCCAGAATTATGGTCTGCCTCTGCAAGAAACTCGTTTGAGAGATTAATTCACTGCTGAGGCGAAACTCTCGGTTTGTTTTTTTTCTCCCTCTTTCTCCCCTTTACTCCTGCTTGCTTTTCAGAGGAGGTTTTATAAGGTTCATGTATAGTTGTCAGTATTTAATTCGTACTCTTATAGTTGGAAATTAAAGCACAAAACAATCTTCTCCTCTGTCAATATTAAAAATGTTTGAAATTTGCCCTTACACAATGATTCTTTTAAAAACATAGTTCCCTCTCATGTGACTGGTTCCAAGTAATTTCTCTAGTGAGAAAAGCCACACGTTGCTTTCTTTCCTTGCCTCTTGAAAGGTCTTTGCTAAGAGGGATGCTTGAGATGACCTTGATGTCAAGTAGCGTCTGCTGGCTGATAAAGGTTAACTTTAACCTGGATCTCAAGAAAAGGAAATGCAATTGAGCCTGAGTTGATTTCAGGTAACAGTATACATTCCAGAGGCAAAAGTATTAGTGGAAGGCCTAAATTTCAAGTTTACATTCATTTTATATTGTCATACTCTGGCTTTTACTTTGACAATACGAATCAAAGTTCAATTTCAGTGCAAATTAAATCTAAGTATGATTACCAACAAATTTTTAAACAATCACATTTTATGTATAAAGTCAATTAGGACTAGGACTCTTCACAGGAATTGGTATATGATTGCAATTTCTCAGCCAAGGCCCAGCAATGAGAGCTAAGTTAAAAGTGTGCGTTTGGGTTAGGGTCATGTGTAGGGAATAGAACAGGCCGACTGGGAAAAGAAAGATGCTAATGAAGGGATGTAGGTGCATGATTGCCAAGGTGTTGCTAATGATTTTAAACCACCTAGGTAGATAATTATTTCAGCTTCTGTTCTGAGAGATGACCCTCACTATCAGTGCCTTTGGGTCCTGATCCTAGACATAGATCATCCTGATACATTCACAAACAACAGAAAGGATCCTTCCATGCTAGAAAGTGTTTGCAGCATGACAGTAAGCATCTGAATGTTTCCAAACAACCAGCAATTTAGCATTGCAGAAACAAAACAGTTGCCTGACGGTTGTTTTGATGTTTCATTTTTTTTCATCCAGATGTTTTAGTATCTTATACACACTTTCTATTTTAATGCAATATCTCCTTGTACATTTTGAAAATTGACATCTTGGAGACTACATTGCTTCAACTTTGAGAAGTACGATAAATGTGAAAATAAGGACCAAAATAATTTTAATTTCCAACTCAAACGTATAATGAGTAGATCCATGGTTTTAAAGAAAAGGACTAGTAAAACTGAATACAGTGTAAACTTCATTTTTAAAAATTGCCTTCTGCTCTATTTAGATGTTAGTTTCCCCTGTGCTTGCAGGTTAGAACGTGCATATTGTTAAATTCTAGCTGAAAGATTTATGAGGTGCACTAAAGTTGTAGGTTACTTTCATAAAATAGTTTTTTTTTTCTTATTTATAACTTGTAAAATCGTATGATAATTAGGTTTAAATTTTCTTAAAATTCTAAAACTTTCCCGAATGTGAAAGCTTCTTAATCTTAAAAGTAAAATTCTACTTTACACTCATTATCCTTATTCATGTATTACCCTGTGTCTCTGACTCTATCTACGTTTCATTTCCTGAACGTACTTTTCTGTAAGTGGGCCTTCTGTCAAAATATCATCTCTGGGCCTTCCATATCCTTATTCTCTTTCCTCTCCCTTTGTTTCTTGAAGTCAAGATAAAGGAATTATTTCAAGACAAATATGAGTTTGAGCAAAAGGGCTTATACAGACTGAGAAAAATACTTCATTTATAAACTCTAGAGATAAACTCAGAGGATTATTTTATCCATTCCTGTGGAGTCATTTTCAGCTGACGACTAAGAATAAGAAGCTGAAGGCTCTTCCTCTGGTTTTGTTGTGTTCAGTGTGTTTTGGATGATTTAAAGCAGCAAAATACAGACTGATCATCCCCAGCTGGAAGACATTGGAGAGATGGCTCAAAACGCAGACATTTATTTTACACACACACACTCCACTTTGAGCATAGATTCACAAAATTATTCACATTTATAACTCCCCTTAGACCTGCACTGCACTGTCAATCCAATCAGCACTGTGGTATAGGTCTCAAAATGAGTATGAGGGTGCAGCATCCTTTTCCATTGCTGTCTGTAACAAAACCCATGCTGGTAATTCTCCGAATGCGAAACATGCCGTGTACACCCAACATCTGCTGCACTTGTCAAAGAAAGTATCGCCATCTATGGTAATCAAAACAGCCTGGTATTGGTACAAGAACAGGCACATAGACCAATGGAACAGGATAG
>CAUYQG010155437.1:0-20292 GCA_963574415.1 Tarsius wallacei
TATTATAACTTATAGCTATATATTATGTATTATAGTTATATAGATACAGAGAACCCTTGTAAGACATCAAATGAGAAGATGAACTCCCAGATACATTGTAATTCACTTACACAAAGTAGGTACAAAAGAAAAAATCCTAAAGGCAGCGAGAGAGAAAGGTCAGATCACCTAACAGGTAAGAACAATTAGAATAGCAGCAGACTTATCTACAGAGACACTTCAGGCTAGAAGAGACTGGTGTCCAGTCTTCAAGTTCTCAAATATAAATGCTTTCAACCAAGAATTACCCACCCAGCTAAGCTAAGTTTCATCAGGGATGGAAAATTAAAATCCTTCCTAGACATTCAATCCCTAAGAGTTTATGCCACCTCCAGACCAGCTCAGCAAGAAACACTTAAGAAAGTATTAAACACAGAAGAAAGAAAGAAAGAAAGAAAAAAAAGAATGGCCACACCCTTCCCAGGAATGCAGGGAAAAGATAAAAAACACACATAAACCACCCCAAAATTATAAACAGTCTTGCTATGTTGCTGAGGCTGGTCTCAAAATTATGGTTTCAAGCAATCCTCCTGCCTTGTCCCCTAAAGCTCTGTAATCACAGAGGTGAGCTATCATGCCCAGTGGGGGAAGTTCTTGTTCAACCCAGATGTCTGGGCTTGTGACCTTGGTGTGTATCTGTAGTCACATCTTAGGACAGGTTTGGGGCTAGGAGTGAAAGTGGCACCCTAACGTTCAGGGAGAAGATGCCAATGTTTGTGGAACCAAAAGGGAACACATGCAAACCCCTGCTGCTGTCACTACCTGGGGCCACCTTTTGAAGTCTGCAGATTCTGGTGGCTGTCTAGAAATTAAGAGGAACTTTCCCTAGAATGGACGGATGACTAGGACAAGGACTCATAACACCCTGACCTGTGCATATCTAGTCATGTAGCTTTAGTCTATATGAAGCAGAATATAGCAGGACTAAAAAGGAAGATCATTCCATAATCATAGTTAAAGGTATGAACATAATTCTCTTATACTTGAGTAAATAACAGAAACCAACAGTACATTTTAAAATATGAGAGCAACATGATTCTGCAAATCAACCCACTGAATCCAGGGGCCCAAATGTGAGGTGGTGTTGCTTAATGAGCATGTGTTCACTAAAAGGATGGATTTTCATAGAATCAAAGAAAGGAGACATTTGTTTCACATTGCAAATTGATTGTTGTGCATCCCCCTTCTATACTGTGAGCAGGAGTGGTCCCTGAGTCCCAGTCAGAGTCCTGTTCTCATCCTTCACTCCCTCCCCAGACACCTGCTGCACCGAAGAGCCTCCCACTTGGTGCAAATGATCTGCGTGATGGGTCCTGACAGCCCATGTTACTGGCTTCACCTGTTTCTACAAGTTCCACAGTTTTACAAGTTGGACACAAAATGCTTTTTCTGCACTCGTCTAGTGGCACTCTGCACTCTTGTCCTTCATGGTGGTGAACGATGGCAAAACCCACCTAGTTAACCCGATGACAACCCTCGGCCCATTCCCATCCCTTTTTTGCCCTCAATCCAGGGACACAGTCAGCCCCCCAGGTCCTTTCTCCTGAGCGTCTCTCACCCCGCTTCCTCCTCCAGATGCCTGGGATCAGTCCTCAACCCTCCTGCCATGCTCTCCCCGCCCTGCTGCCTTCAGGATCTTTATGGAACCTGACAACAGAAATGTATTTTTTTTGAGTTGGGGTCTCACTCCATCACCCAGGCTGGAATGCAGGGGCACACTCACTGCCACCCCAGCATCGACCTGCTGAGCTCTGGCGATCCTTCCACCTCAGCCTTCCAAGTAGTTAGAACTATAGGTGTGTGCTACCACACCTGGCTAATTTTTAAAATTTTTTATTTTATTGTAGAAACAAGGTCTTGACAAGTTGCCTGGGCCAGTCTCGAACCCACGGGCTCAGGCAATCCACTTGCCTCAGCCTCCCAAAGTGCCAGGTTGACAGGCTGAGCCACTGAGTCCAGCCCAGAAATGTCTGTCTAAAGTTTCACACATCCTGCCTCGGGCTTACCAGCTCTAAAAACCCCAGGTAGTAAATCAGTCCAATCACCTCACTCTGACACACAGGGACATCTACGGTCTGGATTTAAATGTCCTTATCTGGTTTTCCACTTTCATGTGCTTAAGGCCACTGTCAATGATGTATTCCGTCATCCCCTCAAGATGTAATTTCACGGTCCTGGTTATTTCCTGAATCTCTGTGATTATTCTAGGATTACGGTGAGGTTTTTTTTGGCTCCCAGGTGTCCCACTCTTCACTCAAACTCAGGTCACCGTCACCTTCCCTGGCCCCTGTGGATGAAGCTGCTCAGGCCTGTGCTCCCAGAGCCCTCTGCATTCTCCTCCCACTGTGGCCTCCTCACAGGGGATGCACGTCATCTTTCGCACATGTCCTTCTCCTAGTCATCCAGGTGTCCTCAGTGGAAAGCCTGTGTATTAGTTAATATTAGTGACCTCGGGGCAGAGAAGCGGTGTAGCCAGTGGATGCTGGGGACCAAAAGTGACGAGGCACTCAAGTGACTCCACTCACATCTTTCCCACTAAGAGGCTGAAGTCTACACAGTGAGCAGCAGGGGGTGCAGTGGGTCTTTATCAGGGTCTGCACAGGGGGGTCTTTGCTGTGCCACCCTCCAAACTCCCAGGGTTGGGTAGCAGAGCCTGCACTCACTGATGCATGCCCAGCAGCTGTGTCATTTTTTGGTGTGGTCCCAGCACCCACCTTCTCTCAGGTCCTGCCTTACAGACACCTCCCTCCACCAGTCTCCAGGTCCTGAATAAATGCACGGGTTTGGGTGGAGAAAAGCAGTGTGGTGACACATATGCATCCATGATCACTCCTCTGTGAAGCCAGTGGAGGGGATAAGAGAGGCCTGGGGCAGCCCGCGCCAGCTCTGTGCCTCAGGAGGGCTGTGTCCCCAGGGCCTAGGGTCCTCTCCTCCTGCCCCTCCCATACTTGTCAGCTAGAGATAGACCTCACAGTTCCAGGGCCATCACCCTAGCCTGGGCCAGTCCCCTCTGACTGTAATCTCTTATCAGCACAACTTTGTCCATGCCTCATCATCCATGGGTGTCTGTGTTTGTAGGTTCCCTCTCTCAGCCTGCGCTGACTCAGCCACCCTCCTTCTCTGCATCCCTGAGTGCATCTCTCAGACTCATCCGTACCCTGTGTAGTGACATTACTGTTGGTGAAAAAGAGATACAGCAGAAGCCAGGAAGCCCTCTCCGGTTTCTGCTGAGATTCTAGTAAGGACCAGGTGGGGTCTCTAGCCACTTCTCTGGATCCAGAGATGCCTAGGTCGATGAAGGGATTATGCACATACATATCTGGGCAGCAGTCCGAGCATGACACTGACTACTACTGTATGAATGGGCACAGTGGTACTTTTCACAGTGACACGGGCAGATGGGGAAGTGGGACAAAACCTCAGCCTGCTCTAGGTCTGGTTCTAGGAAAACTACCGATTTAAGTTAGCTTTCATATAGAAAAATTATATCTGAAAGCAACTTCTAAGTCTAAAAGTCTGCCATCTCAGTTTTCTATGTAATGTTTCTGAAGTATCAGAGAAAAATAAATCTTCAGCCGGGCTCGCTGGCTCAGCCTGTAATCCCAGCACTTTGGGAGGCCAAGGCAAGTGGATTGCCTGAGCCTGAGGGTTCAAGACCCACCCAGGCAACTTGGCGAGACCTTGTCTCTACAATAAATCAAAAATTAGCCAGGCATGGTAGCGTGCACCTGTAGTTCCAGCTACTCGGAAAGCTAAGGCAGAAGGATCACCGGAGCCCAGCAGGTCGAGGCTGTGGTGGCCGGGAGCATGCCACTGCACTCCAGCCTGGACGATGGAGTGAGACTCCAACTCAAAAAAATAAAAAATAAAATAAAATAGTCTTCATGATGATACTGAAATTCTACCTGGTTATTCATATATGCTAAAACTCAAGCCCGTGGAGCTGGACTTTTCTCCTGAAGGAAACAAAAAGAGCCTTGAGCACATTGTGCTCAAAGCACAGAGCCCATCTCAGCAGGTGGACAGTTCCCTATAGCATGGACTCTGACTTTTAGGGGATCTGAGCAGAACCCTCACCATCCCCACCCAGTTATCTGTGCTCAGAGCTGTCTGAGGCCCCCAGTGTCCGAGGAGTGAGATCGTAATATGTGAAATGCTGCCAGAGGATACAGGTCAGAGAAGATTTCCAGACATAGAACTTACCTGGTATGATCACGGGCACCTGCATCTCCAGTCACAAGGTCAGGAGGAAGGTGTTAGGTGTGGGAGTAACCATGGGCCTGAGAGTTTCTAACCTCTTTGTGGGATGTGAGAGGGAAGGGGAGGCTCCCCCATTTCCGGGACAATGCTCAGGGTACTCCTGGGGAGCTGGATGAAGTAAGTCCGTGCATGAGACCTTCCTATGACTCATCCCACTCAGGACCCTGGAGACAGCTGAGGTGGGTTTTCTGGTCCCATAGGGCCTGACCATGTTCTTCTCTCCTCTCATGGCCCACTGGAGCTTTTCACCAAGTCGGTGTCTAGTGGTGGGTCTGTGGAATATCTGGGTACAAAAGCTCCCCAATATTTGCTTCAAGTGATTTCTTCCCGTGATATTTTTTAGAAGACCTAGCTCTCAAGGTCACCTTCTTATGCAAGGGGAACAGAAACATTGGGCATGACTATGACGACTAAGCCCAAATACCCTAATAAGACTAAATTCATAATTAGCAAAAAAATATGTGTGAAAAGAGATAAGTCGTTACAAGGTGAGCATACTAGAACATGTGTTTGGAGCAAATTGATGTGTAGCTCAACTTAAAGCTCCTGACTTGCACCCAGAAGAGTTCGAATCAACCTGACCAATTTGAACTAAAGCAAACTCCAAGCTCAATTCAGATCACTCTTAGCTGCCCTGGTATTAAGTGTGAGGCTAGAAGGACCAATGATGGCAATGCCCTTGAGGACATGGGAAGTCTCTGCATTGTAACCAACATCATAGATGGCCAGTTTCACCAACTGTGCAGAGACACTCACTAGGCAAGTCCTGACATCAAGCTTCAATCTGGGATTTTGGCAATAAAATTGAACTTGAAGTACTTCTATGCTTGATTTTTTATTCAATTCCATAAATTACCTTTGGACTAAAATTAGTAAGCTCAACAGCAACTAGATTTTTTAGTTTTGTATTTAATTGTCTTTATGTCTCCATGGCTTAATAACGTTCTTTTCCCACAGAAGAATAACAATCCGTGCAGTCCAGACTTTCTGCTGGAGGGCATGGTTCAGCTTAAAACAACCTTGTGGGTGGGAGTCTATGGATGACTGCTTGTAGTGTGAGCATGGTGACCAGTGGCTGCACAGAGTAAGAAGACCTGTTTCCACTCCTTTTGTGACAGACCACTGATACTGCCCATCAACCCTTGAGTCTGGTACACCCCTGCCATCCCTGCCATGACGTTGGTGGCACTGCAAATGTGAACCACACTTCCAGGACAGGCTGGGGCTCCTGCTGCTGTTGTGAAAGATCTCCATGGCAGGGAAGGTGGAGCTGCTGGCTGGGCACTGGGGTAGCCATGGCCATGGCTGCACATGGGGCCAAAAGCCACAAACGGGAAGGTGAACAGGGACAGTCCTGAAAACAGGTGCCAGAAGTAGGTGGAGTAGCTGACTGCCAGGCCGCTCAAGAAGCAGCTGCCACTGCAACCTTGGGACTTGCACACGATGCAGCTGGGCAAGTCACCCAGGGCTGCTGCTGGGGGTGGCAGTTCAGACGTGAGACGGGAATGCTTCCTGTGGAACGCTACCACCACTGCTGCTGTAGAAACCGCCTCCAGAGACCGAAGACAGAGAGGGGCAGGGACCGGGGGTGAGAAAGTTGGGCAATGCGTCCAGGATTGCCAAGGCCATGGAGGGATGGCTGCTGGGATAGGCAGTGTTGCTGTTTGCACAGAAGCCACCCTGCAGGGGGCCGACTGGCATACTTCTATTGCACAAAAGGCAACTTTGGTGTTGGCTGTTGTGCAGAGAAGTCTGGGGGCTTATTATTACAGAGTACACACTTATTTGCACATTATTATGACAGGACATTTGGCCAGAGATGGCAGAAGCTGCAGGAACAGATGACAACAGCAGGAGTTTGATGGCCAGCCTGGTTATATGGAGGGCCTTGTCTCGGTGTCTCTGGGGTGGTCGTGCTAGTCTCTACCACCAGGACCAACTGCTGCACCGTGTTTCACACCCGGTCCAGTGTGGGCAAGACTCTGGCCTGGCTACCAAACATGACCAGTGGGACACAATGCCGCTCTCCAAAAACCCAGAGCAGACTGCAGGAGCTGATAGGGTGCAGGCAAGGGCAGCAGCTCCATCACAGCACTGCCAAAGCTCTTGTCCACTTTTCTGCTGTGTCTTGATCCAGATCCTTTGTTTCCATTACGGGAACCCTCCAAGGGAAGCTCCGCATGTCCTTTGTTCTCCTTGGATTTGTTGGAGCCCTCTCTCTGGGCCCGTACCCCATGGGGCTGGTGGAGTAGATCGAAGACCCAGAGGAGCTGCCTTCCTGAGGCAGCTGGTGAGGGGGTTGTTCCACATCCAATTATAGCTTTGTTGCTGCATGGCAGTCCTGCCCAGACTGCGTGGGCCCAACGTGGCTGGTGGGGCCACCCTAGCCATGCCACTGCCATTGGCCAAGAGTGGGACCGAGGAGTTCAGGTTCCACCTCTCTGACTTCTTTTCCAGCTTCAGCAGATCCTTGAGTTTTTTCCCCTGCTTCCATAGTGAGGGACGCAACTTTATTTAAATGTTCAGGAGGGCTCAAACGCTTCTCCATGGTGGGCTGTTTAAAGATGGGGAACTACTTAGGAACAAAGGGAGGCCCAGACTTTACCTGTATGATGTCCACTTGTATACCTAATCCTGAATTGTACCCCACATCGTTTTAAAAAGTTAAAAAATAAAGAAGATGGGAAAATACTGTTGCAAAAGCAGTTTCCTAAGCCAATCTGAAATCTCATTCTGCTCTTGGGTTTGAGGGGCCTGCAGACGGTAAGGCATTCACGTGGCAGGTGAGGTGTCCGTCTGGGTCCAAGGGGCCATTGCCAAGCCTGTGCAACCCATGTGGGAGAAGTGGGGCAAGGTGGTAACTGAGTCCGCTGGGTGCTGGCCTCTTCCCTGTGAGGACAGGAGGCTGGCCACTGTGCCAAGTGGCTTCCCAGTCATGCCCATCATGGTATCCACTTTAGAAAGGGAGAGACTGACAGGACTTGGCTTTGAAGCTGTCAGGTGGGAGGTGCAGTGCTGAAAAGCTTCTTCTCATGATCTTTTTTTCTAATGCCTGAGAAGATCCGGAAGCCAAACACCTCCAGCCTGCTTCCTGATTCATGAGGTTTCCCTCCACATAAAAGGAATCTGGACCATCTGAGCAAAGAATGAATTTCTCCAAATTCTCTTCAAGGGAGAGTAAACTTTGAAGCAAATTCAATGACTTTAGGGTAAGGTTTGGTGACTGATGTTATGAAAGAATCAGATCACAAGACCTCAAAGGACCATCCAACATTCCTGTCATTTGTGTGTGTGTGACAATCCCTTCAAGTCCATCTGTTCAACACTCAATTTGCTGTGTTTTCCCAAAAGCCGCTTGGGCAGCAACTCATGTGAAATGTGCTAGTTTACACGGAGCATCCTCCAAATGACCACTGATGCTGCCAGAGTGATCTTGCAGCAGGCAGGGCAGTGGATCAGCATGAGCTCCTGGTGCTGTGCCTGCTTCTGGTGGAAGTTGAAGGCCAGGAGTCTGGAGGCCATCATGAGGGGCAGCAGAAACCCATTGCCTCTGCAGCCCAAGTTGAAATGCAGCCCTTAGTTGTGAATGAAGGCGCGGATGTGTGTGAGTGAGCAGTAGAATGAACCTGTTGCCGCCCACTGCTCCAAGCCCAGCAGCACCAGTGACATGAACAGCTTGCTGCACACCACCTTGTCCATCAGGTTGCTGAGGCTGCCTGGGATAGCCAGGTTGTTTGCAGCAAATGATAGTCCTCGGAGGATGAGACTAAAGGCATGAGCCTAGGAAGCTCAGCTGCAGGGAGTGCACAGGTCCAGGAGGATACACAGCAACTCCATGCACTACAGGGACTGCAGCTCTAAGAACCTGTGTCCACGCTGTCCCTCTGCAGCAGATGGTGCTTCAACACCACACTGTCTCCTCCTCTACACCATGAATAGGGCAAGGGGCCAGCAGGGAAAGCCAGGAACACTGACTTGGGAAAGGGATTGGTGTTCGACTAGGGCCGGCAGGATCCATGGACTGGGTGAGGGCCTAGACTAGATCAAGGGTCAGGGTTAAGGCTGAGGTTGGGTGCTCTTAGGCCAGGCAAGTCTCTGACCAAGGACTCATAGGCTTGAGGGGCAACTAAAGGTCTGAGGCAGTGGGGAGCATTCAGTGGCCTAGGGCCCCCAGCCCAGGGGAAGCTCCTTTTCTGTACCTGTCGCCAACAGATGCCAGTGTAGAGCAGAGGAGGCAGTGGGTGTTCTTTGTTGTTGTTCTCGTTGCCCATGGTGGTGGTGGGCCAGGTGCCAGGGGCCAAGCAGTGGCTCATCCCTGTGGCTTCCTTTTGAGGAGGGCCTCCAACATGGCCCTTGCTCCTATGTCATGGGAAGTGCCGGAATCAGAGCAGCAGCAGACGGCAGCTGCTTCAGTAGGAGAGCCCAGGCCATTTGTTCCCATGTCCCCACTCAGACACACACACCCACTTGCACACATGCACAAAGATTTATCCTTATGCACACTCACTCACGCAGAGACATGCACACTCACAGAGACACGCACATGTCACAGTCTTGGAATCATCCCACCATAATTTTTTTAAAAGAATGCCATAAGTTACCTAAGGAGAGACATGTATATGAACCACACAAAGGCCACCTTTTCACCTCCATAACACAGACATACCTATAAGCACAGGAGATGCACTGTCAAGGTTAGAGATGAGGGTCAACTGGGAACCAGATGCAGAAAATTAGCCTGATTCATGGCATCTATGCTAAAATTAATTGGAGATGGAAATTTGGGGTCCCCCCCATCCTGGGTCTCTTCCCAAGAAACTTGGTTCAGAGGAAGAATTACAAGTGTTTGGAGAGTTAAACAAAATATGTTCCCAGACAAAGAAAGGCTTTGGTAATACATCACAGGCAGAACTGTCTTACAAGAAATGCCAGAGACAGTTTTTTTCCCTCATGAGTAAAGTTTTATGAAAATGTAGCCAAATCCATTCATTACATTTTGTCTGTGGCTGCAACAGCAGCACGGAGTAGTTAGGCTAGAAACCACAAGGCCTGCCAAGTCTAAGATATTTACTTTCTGACCCTTTACAGAAATATTAATAAATCTAGAGTTGTGATTCTTAAAATGCAATGTACATGCAGAACTTCTTAAAGGCAGATTCTGATTTGGTGTATCTGAGGAGGAGGCCTGAAAGTCTGCATTTCTCACCAGCTCCCAGGCAATGCCAATGGCATCTGAGTAAGTGGCAGGTATAAAGCGCTCTCTCCACTGGGGGGTGCATGGATGACCAGGCTGACTTCTTGCTCCCCGGTGTAGGTTTTTATTGTCTCCTCTGCTCGTCACATGGTCTTTCTCCAGATTGGGTACAACACATCAGGGTCAGTTCTCATGTTGAACTGTTTGGGCCTGCCTTCCTCAGTTCACACCCAATCTACCCAGATTAAAGCTGATTTCCATATATGGTCACCATCTATCACATCCATTGTGCATATGCATATCACTGGTGGAAGTCTAAGAGAAAAATCTGGTGTCCATATTTTTGGGGGCCCCTCATTGTTGGCGCCCCTCGTGCCACAACCCACACCCCAGACCTAAATGGCAGGTCTGAATGCTGTATTGATGAAGAAGATTCCTGGAAGGTCACAATTAGAAGGAAGCTTGCTTTCTTCTGGAGTCATCTCTCAACATTCTTTTAAAGCTTTCCAGGGCCAAACACCCAGGACCTGGCACTCCATAGGTGCTTAGCGATATCTGCTAAACCAGTGACCAAACAGCCAATAACTTCCCAGCATTCGGCATTGTGCTGTCTTTCTGGGGCTTCAGGCTGAAGTGCCAACTTCCCATTTCCCAGCTTGGCCTGTGCGTCTTTGTTTCATACATCTTTGTTTTCTCAATGCATTTTCCTTTTCTGGGAAGGCCTTTTACTTCTACTTTCTCTGCTTGGCAAATAGCTTCTCCAAAAAGGTAATGCAAATGGTGCCTTTTCCTAAGAGCCTTTCCCACCTGTCCCCAGTGATATTAGCAGCCGCCCCCTCATTCCCCCACCCCCTACCCCAAGTTCCTGTTGTTTTCTGTTTATTCTGGATCAGGGCTGGGACACTCTTAGCCCACCCAAGTGACATCTTTGTTCAAATTAGGGAAAGACACCCCTCCTATATGGCTGACACAGTCCTATACTGAGGGCTTGTGGAGAGGGTGCACTAGAGTCATTGTGGGGTGAGAAAGAAGGAGGAAAATGTCAAATAATAACCTAAGGACAGAGCTTTCCAAGGTTAGAAAACACTTTTACATGTATTAGTGCATGCAACCCACATACATGAGTGTGGTCATAACAGTCCTATGACATATCTCAGAGAAGTTTTCATTATTTTGTGGCTGGAAAACTAAGACTCAGAGAGGTTGTTTGACTCACTCAAGGTCACACGGCTCATAGATCTCAGATCTGGCTAGAAATCCCAAAGACAGTTCTTAAAACTGAAAGAAAAAAGTTTCAAAAGTGAGTACTATGAAAATGACCAAAAGTATAAAACTCACTTATTCTAATATTGTAATAATGGCCTATAACTCATACACACACACACACACACACACATACACACACACACACACTCAAATGCAGTATACATAAAATATGAGAATTAAAAATAAAACAATTGAAAATAATATCTCATTAAGCAATAGTCAAAATAAAAGATGTAAATCCAGAAATCAAAAATTCAAAACAGAGAGAGAATAAAATCAAAATGTAGAGTTTTTCCCCACATAAAATTTAGTTGCGATTAGCTTAAAATAACTTATCCCTGATAGATTTACTTCTGTGACCCATGGCACACACATAGTAAAAACCAATGACAAACACACTAAAGATAAAAATTTAAAATCAAATCACACTACTAGACAAAGTCACTAAACTACTGCTTTAGGAAAACTTCCAAGCTGTGTTTTCCCTCGACTCCTGCACAACCACAACAATCAGCAATGCTGAAGAATTCTATGACCAAATGTGTGGTGGGTTTTGCCCACAATGAGTAGTAGATACCAGCCCAACACCCTCCACTTCAATGCTGAAACTGTCTTTATATTCCATTTCCCCTTATCACCCTCCTCTTTCTGAGTCTTCAAGTAAACCATCCCACATGCCTTTGCAGACCTGTAGCTTAGCTCTCACTGGTAAGTTAGAACATCACCGTATGGTTTTTCATGACTGTGGTACTTCACTTAGGAAGGCGGTCTCCTATTCCATTCCTGGAGATAGTTCCCAATCTCTCAGGTGGACAGTTCAGCCCCCAAGACTTCCCTCAACCCCAGACACTAGTTGCAAGTCTGACAAGGAGCTTCATGTTGGGGTTGCTATGCCTCCCTATTTGGGTTCAAGTAACTTGCTAGAAAAGCTCACAAAACTCAGAGAAACACATTCTTATGTTTGACAGTATATTATAAAGAATATTGTGAAGTATCAGATGAAGAAATTTCTAAGAAAAAGCATGGGTGGAGGGGCCCTAAACTTTCATGTCCTCCCTGAACATGTCACTCTCCAGGAACTTTCCAGTGTTCACCTATCCAAACCCAGTCCTTTGGTGTTTCTATGGAAGCTTCATGACCTCAGTGTTTCTTTCCCAAGAGTATAGGGTGGGACCCTCTCTGGTGAGGCTCTTAAGACTCACAATCAGTATGCAGAGCAAGATTAGAGTCCTGCCTAGGGCCAGGTGAAACTAGGGCAGGAGAAGAACAGAGAGGTTGTTTTCTGAGGGTGACCCTTGAGACCCCACATACCCAACATTGCAACTAAAGACTGTCACTAGGCCTATGGGGGTTATGAACCAGGAACCATGGATAAAATCCAGTATGCAAATATATATCACAACTTCACAGCTCACCCCTGGTTTTTGACCTTGGATCCTTTACATAAAAAATAGATATATATACACACATTTATTAATAATTGGTTCCATCCATCATAGTGTATGAATGTTTCCCATGGTGAGGTCACTCAGACTGGTAGACTTCCTTTCAATCTTGTCAGGTTCCAAAATCAGGAGTGGTCTTGGAAAATGCATAGCTTCAAATTTCCAGACATTTGGGATAATTGAGCAAATAGACTAAGTTATCTCTTGCCCAGACTCTTGATAGTTGTTAATAGAATACTGGAGTTCCCTCCATTTATGCCCCAATGATTCATTTCTTTACCCTAAGTCATTTTCCTTCTTTTCTCTATTTTTCATTTAATTTTGCCACAACTTTTCCAAATTTGGAAGGGACATCAGATTTGGCCAGTGTGCTGGTCCAGATTGTTGGTAGCAATACTAGTCTAGCAAAGTGCTGCTCCTTCAGTTCATTCTCATTCACATAGGGTAAGAGCACATAACACGGGTTCCAAACTAGTAAGCCACTGTTTTACCACCAGGCAATACAGCTGTATTTATCCTCAATCCTGGTCTTGCCAGATGGGGCAAAAGCACAATTTACTCCCATCAGGTTCTTAGGACTTCTGACAACATGTACAAACATAGTGACATTTTCTTGCTTAAAATCAATTCCTGCTTCTAGCACTTGTACCTGTAGCTCTGGTTCAAAGACCACTGCATTAGGTAAGGCAAAGATACAAAATAATAGCTAGAGGGATAATTTTGAATGTTCTTACCACAAATAATAAGTGTATGAGATAACAGAGATGCTAAAATCCTTGATTTCATTATTACACAATGTATACATATATTAAAATGCTGCAATATACCTTCTAAATATTTACACTTATTATGTGTGTGTGTATATATATACATTTTTAACAATAGAAATGCTAAATTCAGATGGAAATATCAAAGGCTATGAACATTTAAATAAATCCTGGTAAATACAAAAAACTAGGAAGTAGAATATTTCCTGATTTGCAATTACATTTGTTATAATAATCAAAACAGTAGGGTGCTGCCATAAAAGCAGAAACATAGAAAAAGAGACAAAAAGGAGGGCCCAAATAACAGACCCAAACATATATAGAGTCAACTCATGAAAGAAAGAAGGAAAGAAAGAAAGAAAGAAAAGAAAAGAAAAGAAAGAAGTGTCTGTTCAACAAATGGTTTTGAGAAAATTGAATCAGTATGCAAAAGAATGAAATGGGAGCATTATGTTAAATAATACATTAGAATCTAATCAAAACTTAAAAGGGGTTAAAAACTAAACAAAAGACCAGGAACCATAAAGCTCATATAAGAAAACATAGGGTGCAGTGGATATTCTGGGCATTTGAATCTATGCTCCCAGGTTACAAAAAGGAAAGCTAGGAAGAAGAAAAAAAGGAAAGAAAAGAAGAAAAATTAAAAGAAATTGAAGTGAAACAGGAAAGAGAAAAAGAGGAAGAAACGAAATGGGAAAAGAATAGCATTGACAAAGCTTTGTCCATTTTAAAAAATAGAACATCAAAATAACATACCAAAAAAGCATATATAAACATGCAGGACTATATAAACTGAAAGGGTTCTACACAGCTTCAAAAACAACCAACCACATGAAAAGACATCCTATAGATTCAAAGAAAACATATGGGAATTTTATAACTAATAAAGGGTTATTATAAAAAATATACAGGAAATTATACTATATATATATATATATATATATATATATATACAACAAAAAACTTGACTAAAAATGGGCAAAGAACTTGAATCAATGTTTCTCCAAAGAAGACATACAATAGGTGAACAGGTTAAAAGAAAAGATAATCAATATCATTCATCATTAGAGAAATGTCCATCAAAGCCATAATAAGATATCACCTTACATCAATTAACATGACTATTATTGGAAAGATAAGAGGCAACAAGCATTGGCAAGGGTGTGGAGAATGGTGAACCCTTGAGTACCAATGGTGGGAATGCAGCCTCGTGCAGCCAGTATCAAAAACAGTATGAAAGTTCTTAAAGAAATTAAAAAGAGAACTACCATGTAACCTAGCATCTATATTCTGGGCATAAACCCAAAAGAAGTGAAACAATCACCTTGTAAAAATAAGTGCACGGGATTGTTCCCTGGAGCCAAGATATGGAAACAATCTCATTTGTTGAAAGATGTTAAAAGATGACTTTCTAATTTCAACACATTTCTGACTTGTTTAAAGATTGTGAGATACATATACATTCATACACAATTATTATTCAGATTTTAAAAGGAGATCTTGCCATTTGAGAAAACATAAATGAAAACAGAAGACATTATGTTTAATGATATAAACTAGACACAGTAAAAAATAAAAACATGAAATTTGTGTAAAGAAAATATTTGAAAACAGAACAGAGGGTTGAGTGGTGGTTACAAGAGGTAGAAGGTAAGAGTAAGAAGGAGACACAGATCAAAAGATACAAATTAACAATTGTGTAAAATGAATAAATTTAGAAATCTAAAGTACAGCATAAGGACTGTACTTACTGTAGTGTAACTGGAAATGTTATGCCATGCTCCAGAGCTGTGGAACTGCCATGTTTGCAAAGTGACAGATGGATCACGCACAGGAGGAGAGGCCAAGAGTCCAGAACTGGCGGAGGTGGGAGGGAGGGGGATAGCTGTCCCATGTACACCCAGCCTCCCTTATGCATGAAGTCCATGAGAAGACATTCCACAATGTACATCTCGACATGATCCACCAACTCTTTTTCATAAAGTGTGAATAGAAAAATAAGCAATACATTCACAGGAGCTTTGACATTTTTTACTGATCTAGTAGGCACGGGGATTGTCTTATATAGGCCAAGAGAAGTTTCACAGGGTGTCCCACCAGAGTAAGGTGGCCCCGAAGTCTCTAGACTGTCTATTTGTTGATCCCTCATCACTCAAGCATCCAACCTCCACTCACACCCTAGGTCTTGGAGAAGTGGACAACTGTGGAGTGAAGCCCCTGCACTGGCAGTGAGACCTACAGCCATTTATTTCACGACTTTGAACCTTAGTGCCCTCAGCCATACTGTTTTCTATTTCTTAAGTTTTACAAAAGTTTTAAAATTTTCATATTCCAAATTTCTTTGTGATTAAACTAATTTTCTTGACCCAAAGAGTTGGGTTATTTCCATCATTTCTTGTTTTCTGGCAAATACATTTAAGGTCATACATACCCTGTGAGTAAAGCTTTAGCTACCTTTCAGAAGCTTCTAAAACTTGGTTACTTACATATGATAGCTTTGTGTTTGTTACCCTGGCTTCACTGAAGATTGGTATTCCATACCCATGTTTGTTGATATTCCTCCATCTCTAGGAGCGGGTAAGTCTGCTTAAAGAGACCTCAGAACTCCCTGGCCCTCAGCCCTCCTTGGGTGTTCCCTGGGCGGAGATTATGGAAGTAATGATATTGGTAGAAGGACCATGTACAATAATTTTAATATTCACAAAGCACTGTTACATCAGGGTGAAATCACAGACACATCATCCTGAATGAAAACTTTTAATGATAAACTTGTCCCTTACTATTAGACTACTTTAAACTAGAAACAAAAATATTGAGGTGATCTGGACAAGATAGAAGCATTATACTCAACACACCAGTGTTCTCTTCCATTGGCAAGAACTGAATAATCATGCCAGTATCCTTCCAACCCTGTCTTCCCCAGATCAATTAAGGAAGAAAAAAATCTAGTATGGACACTCCTTAATTCTCACTCATGTTGAGTGTGAGCGCTATTTTCACTGCTTCGTAGTATGTTTGTAGAGCAACGTAACCGTTATTGCAGTGTATTTTAGGTGTAGTAGCCATATTTTACATACTTATTGTTAATTTGATATCTTCTGGTAAATTGCCCATTAAAATCATCACTTCATTTTTTAAATATTTTCTTTTTATTATGAGGTTTTTTGGACTGTGAAAACAGTGCACTTTTATCTTGAGTTTTTTTCCTGATGTTTTCCCTTTCTTTGTTGCATTTTGATTGTGATTATTTTAGTTATATTTTCTGAATTTCCCTTGCTAGCATATAAAAACTATTGCCATTCATATTTCAATCTTATATCCTGCAACATTACTGAACTCTTTATTATGAGTGGGTTTTTATGAAGTCCTCAAGGTGTCAATTGACATACAGGATTATGTCTTGTGCACCAAAAAGCAGTTTTTCTCTTTCCTTGCCAATCTGGAGTAATTTTCTTTATTTTTCCAGGCTTGATTTATTTTGTACATGTCTTGAGTGCAATGTGGAACACTTATAAAAAGTGAATGCTTATATCTTTCCCCAGACTTCTGGGGAAAACATTCTTTCATTCACAGCTAAGTATGATGTTTAGTGTAGATTTTTGTAGCTGCTTTTTACTAGTTTGTGGGAATTCTGTTTTTTCCAGGTTTGATTAGGGTATTAATCATACACTAGATTTATTCAGACACTACTTCCAATGAACACCTCTTAATCTTCCTTTCTTTGGTTATAATGGTATATAACAAAAAGTGCTTTTTGCAGTTTTAGGGTAGGGTAATTGACACACAGAAAACTGTGTGTTTGTCATACTCAATCTGATGGACTGTAGTCTACAGTTGTGACACATCAGCAAAATCAAGATGATAAATGTATCCATGTTAATTGTTTTTTGCTTGTTTTTCCAGAAACCATACCCATACATAGGGACATGAAAACCTATTTGCAAGTGTGGCTATGAATGGAAATATTCTTAGATTTTTTTTTAGATGTTATATAAACTGTGTATTTGTGGCATGATTTGACTTGGTCATGGTATATCATTCTTTTTATATCTTTTGAAATGCAGTTTTTTCATATTATGCTGAGCATTTATTTCTATAAATTCAAGAGATATATTTTTCTGTTGCTTTCTTTTTTTCTTCTCAGATTTCTCATTGTGGCTTTTGTATTATAGTAACTCTAGCCTAGGATAATTAATTGGGAAGTGTTCCATTTTGGTGACTTTTAAAAAATATTTGTGAATACTTTTTCTTAAAATGGCAGAATGCATCAGTGATGCCATCTGGGTTTTTTATATGCTTTGCATGAAGATTTTTAGTGAATGTAATACTTTGTTATAAGGCAAATAATGTCTTCTGTTTCTCCTAAGTATGTTTGGATAATTTTCTTCTTCTTAATGTGAACTTGTACATGCTGTGTACTGTTTTATGCTTTACAATTGTTATGACAGTTTATGGCTAATTTATTTTTCGAGTCTAAGTATTACTCTGTGGCTAAGGTTAGAGTGCAGTGGCACACTCAAAGCTACTGCAGTGTTGACCTGCTGGGTTCAGGCGATCCTCCCACCTCAGTCTTCTGAGAAGCTGGAACAGGCATGTGCCACCACACCTAGCTAATCTTTGGGTTTATTGTAAAGACAAGGTCTCATCTAGTTGCCCAGGCTGGTGTTGAATCCCTGGACTTGGGTAATCCTTTTGCCCCTGCTTCCCAAAGTGTGGGAATTACAGGCATAAGCCACCATGCCTGGCTTGATATTTAAAACAAACGTGAGAGAATAAGGCTTTGAGGCAATTCATGAATACCTTCTTTCCCAGGGTTGTCTTATATGGGAAGGAGAAAAGGTCTCCCTGAGCTCACAGGTATTGACTTGTGTCCTTTCTTCTCTTACCTCATTGGAGCTTTAAAAAAAAATCCAGGCTACAAGGTGGGGACAGTAGGACATCAGGACAGTCTCCAACAAGTGCAAAGATAAGTTGTCCTATGAAGCTGTAGATACGTCCCTGGCTCAGAGGTCAAATTCTTCTGCACAGAGATCTGCAGAGATATTGGAGGTTACCATGAAAATTGGTACCTGCTTTGAGTGAGTGAGAGTTTCTCTATTCTTCTTTGATCTTAGAAAACATTTTTGACAAGGAATATGAGATGTTTTTATTCTTTCTTCTATTCTGACATATCCTCCCTTCATTTTCTTGAGTTCTAGTCAGGTCAGGTTGATGACAGCTACAGGAGGAGATCGATATGCCTTTGAAATGTGAATCGTCCCTTGTTGATCCCTGTGGCTTGCCTGGCTGGCCTCACAACTTGCCCTGCCAAAAGAGCACGCCAGAAGAGAAAATGGGTTGGTTCTGGGCATGAGCCTCTGGAAGCCTCAAGCCCCATATCCACAATGTCAAGGAAGGGTTGTCTGAATGAGTGTCAGTGTTCTCTGGAGCCCCCAGCATCAGGGTCTGGGAAACTCAGAAGCTCCTGTCAGACTGATGAAGGAAAGGCATGAATTGGTTGGCCTAAGGGGAGACAGCCACCATTTACCCGGAGACAACTGAAGCCAGGCAGGGCCTCTCCAAGGGGAACCCAACACCTAGATTCTTTATGTCAAATCTCTTGTCTTTGAAATTTTGGCAACTGATACTCATTATTTGGAAAACACAGCCCATTTTGGGATGCGACAGCCAGCTGCCCCATTTGCAAGCTTTGTCCTGGAGTCCAGTTGAGTCATGGGACTGAGAGCCATGTGCCTACCATGTTGGCTGCATGGGTTTGCACATCTATTCTTTCAACAAGGGCATGATGGCTTGTGGCTTCTGTGGGCCAGGCCTTAGGCTAGAAGTTGCAGGGTGGTAGCTAGGTCAGAGGACTCCCAGGGCTCCAATCCTGTGCGGGTCTTCTGTGGGCCAGGCCTTAGGCTAGAAGTTGCTGGGTGGTACCTAGGTCAGATGACTCCCAGGGCTCCAATCCTGTGTGGGTCTCCCGAAGGGGCTTCATGCTGAGGCTAGAGAAGTTGCTTATCTGCCCCCATGCCCACCCCCAGACCTACTCCAAGATGAGGCCTGTTAGGAACACTGGAAGAAGAATGACTAGTAATCTAAGCCACTTTAGCTGGTATACAGTAGCTTCTCAAAGTGGTGTTTTCCTTTTAACAGCACCATTGAAATATCGTTATTCTGAAAAACAGCCTGCCATTTTTTAAATGTACAACTCAATGACTTTTAGAATATTTACATGTATGTGCAACCATCACTACAATCAATTTCAGAATATTTTTTATTATCCCTCTAAAGCAATCTTTACCGACCCATCCCACCACCCTACCTCACCCCAGTCCCAGACTAACACTAATCTCCTTTCTGCCTCTATATGTTTGCCTGTTCTGGACATTTCGCAGAAAAGGAATTGTACCGTGTGGTTCTTTGCGACTAGTATGTTCTTAGCATGATGTTTCTGA
The DNA here is from genome assembly GCA_963574415.1 of Tarsius wallacei. Lineage (NCBI taxonomy): Eukaryota > Metazoa > Chordata > Mammalia > Primates > Tarsiidae > Tarsius > Tarsius wallacei. The sequence continues at coordinate 19,412 of CAUYQG010155437.1, forward strand.
GATTCATAATGTTTTGAGTTTTCTTGGGCAAATACCTAGGAGTATAATTGCTGGGTCATATGACTTAAATGTTTCAGTGTTTGAGGGATTGCCAGACTATTTTCCAAAGCAGCTGCACCATTTTACATTCCCAACAGCGGTTTACGAGGTTCCCCACTTTTCTATAACCTCATTGACCCGTGTTAGTGTCTGTGGTTTTTATTCCAGCCAACCTAGTGGGTGTAAATGGTATCTCATGGTTTCAATTTGCATTCCTGTGATTTCTAACAATGAGCATAATTTCAAATGCTTATTATATCTTCTTTGTATTTTTTTTTTTTGAGTTGGAGTCTCACTCTTGTCTCCCAGGCTGGAGTGCAGTGGCACTCTCACGGCCACTGCAGCCTCCACCTGCTGGACTTAGGCGACCCTTCCACTTCAGTCTTCCAGGTAGCTGGAAATATAGATGCACGCCACCACGTCGGGCTAGTTTTTGTGATTTATTGTAGAGATGAGGTCTCACCAAGTTGCCCAGGCTGGTCTCGAACCCGCGGGCTCAGGTAATCCTCTCACCTCGGCCTCCCAAAGTGCAGGGATTACAGGCTGAGCCACTACACCTGGCCCTTCTTTGTATTATAGTGATGTCTATTCAGATCTTTCACCTAAATTTAAATTGGATTGGCCAAGTGTAGTGGCTCATGCTTGTAATCCCCACATTTTGGAGGGCTGAGGTAAGAGGATTGACCGAGTCCACGGGTTTGAGACTAGCCTGGGCAACTTGGCAAGACTCCAACTCTACAATAAATCAGAAATTAGCTGGGTGTGGTGGCGTGTGCCTGTAGTTCCAGCTACTTGGAAGGCTGAGGTGAAAGGATCATGTGAGCCCTGCAGGTCAAGGCTGC
>CAUYQG010155440.1:0-11758 GCA_963574415.1 Tarsius wallacei
CACCTGTAGTTCCAGCTACTTGGAAGGCTGAGGTGGAAGGATCGCCGGAGCCCAGCAGGTCGAGGCTGCGGTGGCCGGGAGCGGCCACTGCACTCCAGTCTGGGCGACAGAGTGAGACTCCAACTCAAAAAAAAAAAAAAACCCACACTAGTTAACATAACTCTCAGAGAAGGATGCAATTCCCTGCAGTCACAGTAGCCCACAGAGAGATATCCTGAAACAGTCATCAACTGAAATATAGGGACATCATCCAGGTGAAAAGGACCTCTACAGGTTGTGAAGGAAGTGTTAGTGACCTTTAGTGAGTGGTCATTACATGCTGGACACATTTGTAAGTGCTTTGGGGGCATTAATTTATTTAATCTTCATGACAAACCTCTGAGGTAAATATTATTACTTTCCCTATTGCATGAAAGCCAAAATGGAGGCATAGACAAGCAGAGAAACTTGTGCAAGTGATACAGCTGGAGGAGAGTCAGACTATAAGAGGCCTGACTCTAACCCACACTTTTAACCACCAAGTTTCACCATTCCTCACAGGAAAAAAATTACAAGCAGAAAAGTGCTAGTCTTTGCTTCTAAGAGGGGAAATAAGTCATACACATGAAAAGACATTAAATATGAGGACATAGAAAATGATGGATTCCAAGTGAGTGCCAAGAAATATATAGTTGGTGAAAGAGGTCCACTACAAAATAGGGCAGAAGAAAAACAAACTTGAGAAGTGGATCATTGAACTGGGTGTGAACAAGTAGGAGCAGTGTGGTGTGGAGGAGAAAAGAAGTGTGGAGGAGCAAAGGAGCTGTTAGTCTCAGAAGGGCCTGGGTTCAAATCCCAGGCTCAGCCATTTTTAAGTCATGTGTGCTGGGGAAAGTTACGGTTTTTTGTGCTTTAGATTTCCTATCTTTAGGGATACTTAAACCTGTCTCAAAGGTAGTCATGAAGATTTTAAAAAATTAGTTATGTACAGGTCTTAGCATAGTGTAAACATTTAATACTTTTATTATTATCCAACTGGAGAGAGATAGGAAGAGGGTTCAGAAGAGGGGAACAGCATGTGAAATGGTTTCTAAAAGCCAGAAATACAATTTCTGTCAGCTCAGTTGAAGATGATTGGTTGGGCAAGTGTCTGCCATGAGCTTGAAAATGGGAGAGAACTTTCCTTGAACAGTCACTAAGGGGTCTGAAAGCCATGAAGAGTTGCCATATGGTCTTTTTCAGTCAATAATTATTATACACTTTGTGCAAACACATAAATGTGGAAAAAAGTAAGAAACACCTAAATAAGGAAAATCCATCCTATTTGTGGTGAGACAGTCTGGCCCGGAGGATACTCTCACCAATAAAACTTTGCAGATCCAGTTGAGCATAGGGGGCTTAGAACAACTGACCAGACGAAGAGAAAATGTTGATTAGTTCATTAAACAAAGAAACATTTGTCAAGTACCAAGTAGGTGGCCCCTCTATTCTAAGTGTTAGGGTATACAATGAATGAGGTAGAACTGGTAAGGAGTTCCCCCAAACCTCCCATTCTTGTAAGGAAGACAGACAAGAAAATAACATGCACAATCCTATTTGAGAAGTGGTGTTTGAAAAACAAAACAGTGATGCACAGCTGCAGGGCATGCAGAAACTTGGGATGCAACACAGAAGTGGGTGGGAAAGCTTACGAGAAGATACAAAACATCTGATGAAGAAAGAAGCGGATCTCACAAGGCAGATAGATAGGAGAGACATTCTGGCCAGAAGAAACAGCATGCACAAAGGCTGCTGAAAGGAGTAGAGTAATATATTTAAAGAGTTTGCAAAACATTTCCCACCAAAGGGGTGCTGCATGTGAGGTTGTAAAACCAGGTGCTGAAGATGCTGGAACAATGTGTAGGAAAGATGGCCTCAGCTTTGCCCTTAGAAAGGTCCCTATAGGAGGAAAGAGAAGAAGAATGGGATAGGTGGTGAGACTGGGGGCCTGTGCACTATTTAGAAAGTTACTGCACAGAACCTAGGTTACTGCACAGCTTTGGAATCCTGCCCCTATGTGCAGCTGTCCCTACCTATTGTTTTCTCTCTCCTATCTTCTGCCACATTGTCCTTCTCCACCTTCTGGGACATATCCCCTCATCCCAGAATTGAGAAATGGAAGCAGAAAAGCATGAGAAATAAGGAGGTAGCCAAAACAGCAGAGGACAGTGAAGAGAGAGGAGAGGCAAAACACGTAGAAAGAGGCTCAAGGAGACAGGCAGTGCTTTTGCTAATGCCACTTGAAAGATGAAACATTAAGATTTTATATATAAATACAAATGCATGCATATATGTGGGTAGATCAAAAAACGATACTCCCTCTTAACTAGAATACACTTCTCTACTCAGATTGGGAAATGGAAGTGTTAGAAATTAATGGATAACATTTGACTTTTCCCTTTGAAAGATGGGTCATATTTTGACTTTTGGAGAAACATAGATGGAAAGTGCATTCTTGATCTTGGAAATTCAGTGGTTGTCCATCACTGTCAGGATGATGGAAGGATCTTTAACATGGCACTGGGGCCTGGATGAGCTGGACCTGCACATCTGCCTAGCTTCATCTCCCACCTCTGTGTCTGCCTCCGCCTTGGCTCTTCTGGCTTCCTTTCTATTAATCTCTTGTTAATTCTCCATGTAAGGCTCTCTCTCCTGCCTTTCTTTTCCTGGTTAATCCTTACCGTTCCTTCCAATCACAGCTAAACTGCTCTTTTTCAGAGAAACCGTCTCTGATCTCCCTGACTAGATTTAAAAAAACCCTCATAGATTATTTGAACCCTGTGAGCCTCTTTAAAATAGCACCTGCCCTAGTTATAGTTTCGTGTGTGTGTGTGTGTGTGTGTGTGTGTGTGTGTGTGTGTGAGAGAGAGAGAGAGAGAGAGAGAGAGAGAGAGAGAGAGAGAGAGGAGAGAGGGAATTTCATTAGTGTTTATTTACCCCAGTTTACAGTAAACCCCATGTAAACAAGAACCACGTCTAATTTTGCATACCATTTTACCCTAATATCTACAAATGAATAGTGAATGGAAATGAGTGTGTGTGGCTATGGGGTGGTGGTGGTGATACTAGGGTGTTGTAAAAGGTTGAGACGCGGCTAAAAAGGGTGTCAAATATCAACTTGGTCTATTGACCATTTGCCTATCCTAAGTATTTTATTCTCACTAAATCTCTTCTTTCTGGACTAAAAGGAAGTGTGTGTGTGTGTGTGTGTGTGTGTGTGTGTGTTTAGTTTCCTAAAATCTTAGACTACAAAGGCACTGCTGGATAGTATGCTTTTGTTAGAGCCCAAGAGGAAATGAGTATACTCTTGAGTCCTATAATTTTTACATTACATATTTTCTATATTAGCTTTCAGCCTATTGCAAAAATTAAATGTATACCAGAGGCATATTAACTATTTCATGCAAGATCTTAACATTGTTTTCCTTAGGACGTTCATTGAAAGTGTGGCTCATTACTGAAAATCTGTCCTTCAGTGTGTTCTAACAATCTCACCACCTCAAAAAGAGTTTCTTTAATGTCTGAAGCCAAATCCCTACTTTCTTTTGTGATTACAAGGATTCTTGGTAAATCAGAGTGAGGCCAATATCCAATTGCTAAATATGGATACTGAGGTAACAGATTATTCTTCTCTTTGAGCTACCAGAGGGGAGAGTAAGCATGCCATTCCTTGGTGTCTCTACAGAAAGTACAGAAATTTATAGGTAAAAAAGGTAAAAGTCATATTAGTCAATTTTTCTATTATAAACATAGTATTCAAAGTAGGGGGCATGCTGGTTAGAAAAGGCAAGCACAATAGATAAACTTAAACTGTTGAAATAATTGAGAATTTCCAATTTTCTGTTTCAAATTACCGCAAACAATATAAAGTTGACTATATCAATCTTTATGTACAGAGAAAAGATTGGGGCCCAAATACATTTTAAATTCATGAGTTTTCAGGGTAAAAAATATTTTGAGGGTAAAATAACGCCGAATTTTTCTAAAGCTTTGAGAAAATTCAGCTTTTACTGATGTATATCAACTTCAGTCAGGATAAATGGAACAGCTCTGCTGGAATTGAACAATGAAGTAAGAAAATAGTGGATGGTAGGAGCCAGGTTTCTCACTGTAGGAGCAGAAGGTTTCAGATAAGCAAGAAGAGAAACTAGAAAAATCTATGTGGTAATGGATTAAAGTTGGAAACCTCAGTATGAACTCATGCTTATCTATCTGTCTGTCTGTCTATCTATCTATCTATCTATCTATCTAGCCAACCAGATGGTTAGATATGTGTACATACACAGGTTGGCATACACAAATACAAGGGGTGACCTCTCCCTCAGAAATGGAATTGTTTTTTGGAGGACGGGCATCTTGCAGTACAGGCTTCCCCTGCTAGATAAGTGTTCAAGAAACCCATCAGCATCAGTGTACCTGCACCAGAGGCTGATTCAGCTTCAATGACTTATGTTTCTTTTGAGATTCTTTCAATGCATTTGTCCACTTCATTATGGGTGATTTACGAGTGCACCTGCCAACAGTTTGCTGAGTGTTCAGCAGTTTTTGATCAAAAACAACATGTCCCCTGTGCCCTATCCTCCCTATTCACCCAATCTCACCCCAAGCAACTTTTTTTTTCCCCCTGGATGAAAAAAGTACTCAAAGGAAAATGTTTTGCCAGTGTGGAAAAGGTGAAACAAAAAACTGGCAGAAGTACTAAAAGGCATCAAAATGTATGAGTTCAAAAACTGTTTTGAGCAGTAGAAAAAGCATCTCAATAGGTGTATTGCATTAAATGAAGAGTACTTTGAAGATGACTGAAGCTTAAGCATGTAAGAATAAATACACAGTTTTTTATAAATAAATTGTTTTTTTGGGGGGGTGGGTTCCCCCTCATATATTTCCTTGTTTTGTGAGACAAGAAGGCAAAAAAGAAATGATAGCCCAATAGCAATGAGCACACCTAGCACTCAAATCTTGGTTTTTAATATCATTATCTAATGACAGGAACTGGGCATCCTTGGAAAAATGGCTTAGTCTACATGGGAAAGGAACTATATTATCGATAAGCTCTGAGCATCTTGTAATGCTAGAAAGTATGAAAGTGCCCCCCAAACAAAACAAAAACAGAAAACAAAAAGACCACAATTACGAAGATATGTCAAAGGGACACAGAAATCAACTGAAAGAGCTCCCAATGGCCAAAGTTCAAATAATTTAAGCAACATAATAAATAAAGTAGTATTGGATTATAATATAAAGTAAAGCATAAATAAACATCCATGAGTCCAAAATGATAAACATAAATGACTGGATAAATAATTAAATAAATGAGGAACAATAGGCAAATCTTTTGTGGAGAAAAATTTCAGATAATTTATGCTTTCCAAAAGCATAACTCTCTCTTAAATGTGAGCTGCTCATACTGACTTCCTTCCAAAGAATTAAGCATGAAAATAATACAAATAAGGAAAAGACTGACCCAAACTACCTCCGCCAAGTAAGCAAGGGTAGCCTCTTTTATCATGTTGATAGTATGATGAAAAAATAACACTTTACCCTTAGTGGTCTTTCTCCCCTCAAAACATAACCTCAGTATAATCGTGAGAAAAGCATCAGAAAAGCCCAATGGAGGGAAATCCTAAAAATACCTAACCAGTACTCCTCTAAACTGTCAAAGCTATCAAAAATAAGGAAAATCTGAGAAACTTCTACAGTCCAGAGGAATATAAGAAAACATGAAAACTAAACGCAATATGATATCCTGGATGGGACCATTGAATATAAAAAGGGCATTGGGCAAAACTACCGATATATGGATATAAGTATGGGCGTTCATTAATAACACCTGTTATTATTATCAATAATAATGTGCTAATATTGGTTCATTAATTGTAACAAAAGTATCATAATCATGTAAGATGTCAATAAGGGAGGAAGTAGGTGAAGGATATATGGAAACTTTCTGCACTATCCTTACAATTTTTCTGTAAATCTACAATTGTTTTAAAATTAAAAAATTATTTTTAAAAAGCTCTGAAAATCTAGAAATTTTAATTAGACTGGCACAATTAAATAGTAAAGTTTAATCTTACTGATAAAAGCCAATATTTAATTCTCTAAAATAAAAGGAAATAGTACTCTTCAAATATTAGCCTCTATGTTTATTTTCTATCTTTACATCTCTTTAGAAAACAGTAGATCATGGTATACATTATCAATTAAGGCCAGGTTAAAATATTAAATTGCAAAACATATGACTCATTTAAATAAAGGTTTATGGGCCAGGCATGATGACTCACACTTGTCATCCCAGCACTTTCAGAGACCGAGTCTTGAGCTCAGGAGTTCAAGACCAGCCTAGGAACATAGTGAGACCTCATCTCCACAAAAAATAAAATAAGGTCAACCCCCTCAGGTCCCCTCCCACTATGGGAGCTTTTCTGTCCTCTCAATAAATCCTGCTTTAAAAATAAAATAAAATAAAAATTAGACAGTGTGCACCTGTAGTCCTAGCTACGCAGGAGGCTGCGGTGGGAGGATTGCCTGAGCCCAGGAGGTCAAGGCTGTGGTGAGCTGTGATCATGCCACTGCACTGCAGCCAAGACAACAGAGGGAGACCACGACTCAAAAACAAACAAAAAACAAAAAACAAAAAAAGGAAAGAGAAAAGAAAGAGAGAGAGAGAGAGAGAAAGGAAAGGGAGGGAAGGGGGGGCAAGAAAGATTAACTATAAGACAGGAAACAATTTTCAGGATAAATGCATTTTCTATATGGATGCACCTTATAAAAGAAGACAAACAAAAGAATTCAGAATAGCTTAGTGTTCTAAGATACAAAAAAAACAGAGGTCAAACTAATTATGAAATATTAGTTTTAAACCAAACAGAAGACAGAAAAATTTCATCTAATGGATAAAATATTATCATCTAGTTATGATTTTGGTCCTTGCAAACAATGTCTACTTGTCCATCCTTACTTCCCCACCTGGGCCAATGCAGGCCATGTCACATGAGATGCCTGTTCTGATCATTGGCACATCCATTCTGGGGCTTAATCTCCTTACTGCAGGTGCATCCACTAGTTATATTTCATATTAGCAGCTGCAAAGAACCAGCCTTTCCCAAGCACCTGTCCTTCTTACTGCATCGTTTTCCCTCTTTAACAACTGCAGTCCTTTCAACCACTTTATGTGTGACAAGGCGTGAGTTTGCTTTCTCTCTTGTCACTCTCCTGAGTTCTCTTCAGTTCGTCTGCATCCCAGAAGTGAGCACAATATCCCAGCTGAGGTCTGAATGATGTAGGGTCAAGTGCACTCATTACCTCTTTATTCTGGGTTATTCTAGTTCTATTAATATAGCCCAAGATGTTATGTGAAATCTCCAAAATAGGTTCCGTATTTTACCTTCAAAACCATATGGCAGACACAAATACTACATTATCTGTGATTACAGTGAATGAGGTTGCACATTATCATCTGGTAGTGAATATCATACTTGACTTCCTGGAGGCTTCAAGCATTCATGTATCATAGGCCTCCTGTGATGACATAGCCAGCAATGCCCTTGGAATGGCATACCACCTAGCCTTCTCTTATTCTTAAAAAAAACCCGTATTCTTTCTTTGTTCTAGCTACACAGCTATAAAATCAGAGCTGATCATAATAATGGAAAAAGAGTACTCTTTAATCTCAGTATTTAATCTCCTGGTATTTTCTGAACATCTGAAAGAACCTATACTCTTATGAAAAATATTACTGGCTATCTAAAAAAATAAGGAGGCCATACAAAATTAACCAATTAGTAATTCAAAAACACTTTAAAATTCAGGTGCTAAAGAATATATTTTTCAAGTCTTTATAGAAATATGTAATTTAAAATTTTCATTTGTAAATTGTACAAACTGTGTTGGAACAAAATGACTTACTGCAGATGAGAGATTTCCTTGAAATGCTACTAAAATCCTGTTATTGGATTATCTATTTCAGCTCCATCAATGCTAATGACCAAAATATAGGTGTTTCAATGCTTCCAGGATTCAACAACACTGGTAAATATGCAAAAATAATAAATCTCCAAGAAAAAAATTAAGTAATGAATGCTAACCAAATTTCTATCCAAACTAGTGATATTACTGGTATTTTCATCAAAAAAGATGAATAACTCTAATCTTTAGTGGACTTAGATTGAATAATACAATTAGGAGCTATAGAATTTGTAGATCAGAATTAGAGGAGAGAAAAAACACATTAATCATGTTGACATGTTAACAAAATAATAGATTAGTCAGGATTACATTTGAATAAATTAGCAAAGAAAAAGAAACATATTAAGATAAAGAGAAATGGTGCTGTTTATTTTACAGATTAACTCATAATATGCCCAAGACACAAGTACTCTGTTCCATTTTTCATATGCATTGCAACATGTATAACACATGAAACAAAAATTGCCCCTCCCTGATGTATTTTGGTTGGAGATTTTTTTAAAGGTAACTTGAGAGTGAAGGAGAATTTTTTTCATGCTAGACACAGAGGTTCCTAAACATATCATTTTGTTGATGTAAAGCACATTTGCAAAAGGTATTAGGGACCTTGGTTTAAGAACAATAGACCCAAGGCTGATGCACTGGTTGCTTCCTAAATACTGCACTCAGCAGTTTTGGAGCACTTAGCAATGATGAATTGGCATGAAGAATCACAGGTACTGAAAAGCCGTTTCCTTGGAAATGAAACTTTTTTCTTTTATCTTTTGCTTGTCTTGATTGGAGCTCTGATGAAGCCAAAGACACAGAAGGAGTGGAGAAAGCACGCAACTCAGATTATCCAAAGGAGACGCTCATGATGAAACGGAACAAAAATAGATTCTGGGGAGAGGTAGGGAAAAGTGACCATAATCTTTAACATTCTTTTGACGTGTTACCACGTTCAAAGTAGTGAATTTTCTCAAAATAAAGCTGTTTGATACAGATGGACTCATCTGTCAATCAAACATCTCTTACTCATGACCAAGTCAAACATTGGAGTATTCTAGTTTTGGTAGCAAGTTCTTAGTGCCAATATGAAATAGCCAGTTCACCCAGCTGGGAAAAGAAGTGACAGGAAAATTTTAAAAATGCACTGAGACTTTACATCCTGTATTCAAGAACTGCATTTGTTTTTGTAGTTCTTTTTGTTGTTGTCACTTATTTACTTGTGTTTGGGGTTTTCTTCTTGTACTTTTATTTGGGTAGAGGGACAATAGATAACAGACTTATCAAACATTCCTGAAAGAACAACTAACTTGTCGTAGCCTCTTAAATGCAAAGGATTGCATAAATTTCAGAAGCACTGACATTTGTCTACATCCTCTTTCCAAACTGCTTGTCATTTTATAATCATTTTTATAGTTCTCATTTTCCTTATCAATTGCATTTGTGCTTGAAACATTTCAAACGCAGGGAAGCAATCTTGTAAGTTGACACATCCCATTGGGAGCAGCCTTGCTCAGAATTTTGACTTAAACTTCCACAACAAAATTCCAAAATTTTGAGGACAGACTCAAAAACATTTGCCTCTAAGATTCAGGTCTCCTTAAGAGTCACACAAAGTTGTATCACCCTTTTCTATTGTTGCCCGTTACAAATGACACAGGACTCTAAAACCTAGTGCTACAACAGTCGATAGAAAGCTCAAAGTAGGTGAGAATGTTGTGGGGGTTTTTTTTGTTGTTGTTTTTTAATTATTTTATTTATTATAAAGATGTGGGTTACAATTCAGGGTTAGGTATACAAACATTGATTATGCAGGTACCCTTGTTGATGAGGTATGCCTCTCCCTCCTCTAGTAGTTTCCCTCAACTGCCAATCCCACACCCTCTTCCCTGACATTCCCATTACTGCCAAACGCTTTCTTAAAGTATTATACTTGTTCAAGGTCCACTTATGAGTGAGAACTGTGTTTTTAACTTCAAAACAGTAACTTGGCAAGACATAGAATTTTTTTCATAAGAAGCATATTTTTTATTCAGATTACCCTTTTATGAACACTTCACTTCAGGAGAGGAACCAAAATATATCAAATATCTTAATTTTATCAGGTGCTATGATTTTTATACATATAATTTCTCTTTATGTGCACCTTAGGATAGATTTCCTTCTGATCTTTAGTATGAGAAGTAGGTGTGCTTCCCCTGAGCCACTGAGTTGTTTATATCTAATGGACACTGGATTTGTATTTAAGCTACCTGATTTACACTGGCTCCTAGGAAGCTTAATGAGATCTTTATATTTCATCTGGCATACTCTGGGACTTCATGGTCTGTTTAACTCTAGGAAAATGGAAGGCTCTCTGTTTCCCTTGAGATCTAAACAAAACTGATCTGAACCTCCCATTTTAAGACCAGTAAGAATCCCAAAACTCACCTCTAGATTTCTGATATGTTCCTCAGGGCTCATTGACCTGTCTTGGCAACACAACACAGCTCACTTTTATTTTTGTTTTTTGGTCATAGTTTCACTCTGTTGCCCGAGCTGGAGTATAGTGGTACAATCATAGCTCACCGCAACTTCAAACTCCTGGGCTCAAGGGATCCCTTAGCCTTAGCCTATAGAATTACTGGAACCACAGGCACTCACTACCCAGCTAATTTGATTTTTACTTTTTTGTAGAGATGGGTTCTTGCTATGTTGTCAGGGTTGGCCCTGAACTCCTGGCCTCAAGGAATCTTCCCACCTCAGTACCAAAGTGCTGAGATTACATGTGTGAGCCACCTCACCCAGCCAATTTTTGTTTCGCTTACCACCAACACCTCCCAAATCACTCCAGGCACTCCTGAGGCTTGAAGTAAGATATATATACATTAGTGGTGTCTCCCTTTCCCAATTCACTGGGGAAGGATCTGTTTATGGAGCAAGCACACAGTTCTCAGCTTTCCCTGGGCTTCTTTTCTTCCTCTCTTCTCTTCCTCATCTTCATCATTCTAGATGGCTCGGCAGCATTAAATTCTCCCTCTGTTATGTAGAGTAGCTTTCATTTTCAGAGCACCTTCTACCTTTAACCAAATCATCAAGGAACTCTCTTCCTACTCCAAGGGCATCTTTTCACTTCATCATACATACATGTGAGTAGGAACATCATACCTTATTTCTCTTTGCCCTTCCTCATACTCTCATTATAAGTTATATGTGTGTGTGTGCGTGTGTGTGTGTATCACACACACACGCACGCACACGCACACACACACACACACACACACCTTTGTTGGCTGCCTTCACCACTGCCTGGGACAAGGCAAGGTTTAAAAAATAATAATAATAATGCATTATCTCACTGAATCCTTACAGCAATTCTGGGTGATTGGTACTATTTAATTTTTCTTTTATGAATGAGAAAGAAGATTCTAACAATAGTCAGGTAATTTGATAAAAAATAGCCAATCACCATCAGAATTTAATTTGAATTTAGTTCAATACGTCTCCAAAATATGGGATCCTTCCACTGCATAGCTCTACCTGCTAAAAAAGATAGATATGAGACCCCCAAATGCTTGTCAAAATATATATGCCACCTTCTCTTTCTACCCATTCCTCATCTGCTAGGTTTTCATACTTCTTGTTACTGAGATGAAAGAATGAGGGATTAATTTTTTTTTTTGCACAAACTCTTGCAGACATTTTTTGTTTTGTTTTGTTTTGTTTTTGTTTTTTTTTGAGTTGGTGTCTCACTCTGTCGCCCAGACTGGAGTGCAGTGGCCGCTCCCGGCCACCGCAGCCTCGACCT
>CAUYQG010155442.1:0-19475 GCA_963574415.1 Tarsius wallacei
ATGCCTCTGCGGTGTCCGTGGACAAGTTCCGTGTGGGGGAGCAGGCCCCCTGGGAGAGATCTGGAGTCTTTCTGTGTCCTCTTCTGCGGAGGTCTCACAGACCACGCTGCCCGGTCGCCATCTTGGCCCCTCCTCTCGAAGATTTAAGTTCTAATGGCTATTTTAGTTGAAGAATCCAGTAAAAGCCAGTTCTGAATTCACAGGCCTTGCTCGAAGTTCTGACATCATTCTTTTACTAGCTGTGGCAGACATGGAGATGTGTCACGCAGATCCCTTTCAGGAGAGGATGTGTTGCTCCAGCTGTCAGCTACTTCATGGTCAGTCTCAGCAGCAGAGAGTCGCCTTGTTCAACGACATACCCTGAAAAAACAGCCAACAACCAGTGGCTGAATGAGGCGGGAGTATATCGGTGCTGCGATTTCAGCTTTACTTGAAGTTCTCTGATGGGCCAAATGTGCTCCAGAGCTCCCCCTGCTGGCTATCTGTAGCTTAGTCGCACATATATCACATCTCCATTTTCCCTCAGCCCAATCCTGTTTACTGCTGCTTTTCTTCCACAGGTGCTAATCCTTGATAAATATCCAGCGCACCAAATTCCCTCTCACTATTGCTTTGGGAGGACTAACCTAGCTAAGTTCCCAGAATCCAACCTGAAACATCAGCTAAAACTCCGTCAACCTGAAACATCAACTAAAACTTAGCTTTCCTCTTCCCCCCAAATCTTAGAATGGTTGCGACCTATTGTTAGCAGCCAGCCCAGGAGCAAATTGTATCTCTCAGGGCATCTACACGCTTCTCTAGATCTATATGTGGACAGGGCTTAAAAATCATTCAATGTAGCACCAACTCCTGAGAGGAGTTCAGGCATACCCCAAGGATCCTGCCTTGTAGGACCTTGGCAAAGTTTTCCTTCTACCAAAACAAAATAAGAGATCTTTGCCCTGCTGCTATTTGTCTTCCTTCTCATCTGCCATATTCCACATAAAAAGCTTGCTTTTATTCACAATGTCGATCTCCAGGTTGTAGCCCCCAGGGGCACCCTCAATGACTTTACAGCTAACACAACTCTGAACCTGGCTCAGGACTCTAAAGAATTGATCATAGGGCAACCCTGTCGGGACCTGTCCCACTGCCGGGAGCTTTTCTATCCTCTAATAAATTCCTACTTACTAAAAAAAAAAATTGATCATAATAATCACAGCAACTAAACACTGGCTTTCTAGTGGATTTCAAGCATTAGTAATGCCATGGGCATCAGGCATTATACTATACCTAGCTACACTGGACTGAGAAGCAAATTACTGTTGACCACTGGATGAGTATAATATACACTGAGTACAGATTTCTGCCAGGTTCAGTCTAGGTTTAAGTCCAGGTTGAATGTTACCTAGGAGTAAGAGACTTAATTCTCTATTTATGAGTCTACTAAGATTTTTTTTAAATAGTAGAAAACATAATTTTATTCATTCAAGGAAACAATTAGATTTTAAAATGTGTTTTAATGGGTGCTAAGCTAAGTAGAGAAAGGAAAGTCCTTTTTTAAAATTAAAGTCAGCTAGGCTCGGTGGCTCAGCCTGTAATCCCAGCACTTTGGGAGGCCCAGGTGAATGGATTGCCTGAGCCCGCGGGTTCGAGACCCGCCTGGGCAACTTGGCGAGACCTCATCTCTACAATAAATCAAAAAATTAGCTGGGCATGGTAGCACGCACCTGTAGTTCCAGCTACTTGGAAGACTGAGGCAGAAGGATCGCCGGAGCCCAGCAGGTTGAGGCTGCGGTGGCCAGGAGCGTGCCACTGCATTCCAGTCTGGGCGACAGAGTGAGACTCCAACTCAAAAAAAATAAAAAATTAAAAAATTAAAGTCAAATAATATGGGTGATGCCTTTACAAATAAATTGGCTTTATGGCATAGTATGGCTATTCTGTCATCACTGAATTTAAAAGGATTGAAATAAATCATGTGGGTCCAAACAAGTGAATCTCATAGTAGAAATTTAAAAAAGAAAAAGGGACCAAATTCCTTTAAACAGTGTGTCTTCTCATGCCTCTTCCCATTTTGTGCTCTGTGAACAGTACTAATAGCAGCTTTACATATTCAAGGACCTTTGAACTGACACTGATAAGTTTTCAGAAAACCTATTAGGTTAGCCATAGTGTGTAAGAAACTGGAAATAGCTTTTCTCCACAATTCCCGGGGCAAACAGTCTCTGTGCCCAGCTAGGAATACCCTAATGGCAATTAATTTGCTGACATTAATGGACAGAACAGTGTTCCCATGACATTGTCATCACCCCTTCTTATTTGAGATGGTCTATTATCTATTCCTGTCCCCAAGACAGAGAACTCCTTTTCAGGCATGATCCAAATGGCAGGAGCTACCTGCCCAACACAGTCAGCCCCTACATGACACACAGCCAGGCGGCACCGACAGCACCACTGTCTCCAGGAGGAGGATGTGATTTGACTGTTGAGGGAAGTGACTGAAAAGAAGCATAAGTCATGACATCCTAAGAAAAGTGGTACTTACATCCTGGAAACTGAGATGGGCAAACTGGCATACAGCAGCAAGATGACTAAGGGCTGAAGGAGTCCAGTGATGTCAAAACAAATACAAGCAATATGAAGAGCTACTGACTACCAGGAGGCACTAAAGACCTATGTACTTAATTAAGATGCAGCTCCAGAAAAAGCAAAGATTCTTTGTGTACAAAGTCATGTAACCTTCTAAACGCTTAATTAAGACACAGACACAGTGTAAAGAAGAGGTCCTGCGGTCAATGGGAAAGGAGGAATGCTGGATTCTCTATCCAGCTCCCCTTTCTCACATGAGACCAATAATTTTCATTTTGTGCAAAGAATATTATAGTATGTTTGTGATGTAATATATTTAATTTCAAAGCCTCAGAATCTGTGCTTTTCAAACTGAGGATGCCAACTTATTTGTGGGTCATGAAATCAATTTAGCATATTTTAATGAAAGAACAAAATAGAACAGGATAGAATAGGATATAAACTATCTATTATCTGTCACACCTACTAAGCTATCATCTTGGAACATTGCTCTAGCCATAAGTATGCATATGTGTATGTCATATCTGAGAGTGTGTGTGTATGTGTGTGTGTGTGTGTGTGTGTGTGTGTGTGTGTACAGTATTAGGTAACAGTGTGAAATGTATTTATTACTCTAAGTCTTGATGGGTTTTTTAAAAGTTTGAAGGCCACTACTCCAAATCAATCAGAAGATACTAATCCTCACTTCTTTACCTCCACACTGATATCACAGTCCAGATTTTCTTATCACAGTTCTCACACAGAGCCCATCAATAAGCTGATTGAGTGCCCTTGTGATCTGCACACCTCACAAAGCACAGAACATGGAAGGCCTGTGACCAAATCGTTGGAAGACATAGTTCCCCATACTTTAAACATTTCAATTAAAATAAGGAAGAAAATAAAATTTCTCCAAGGCACCAAAGACTCCCTATGACACACCTAATACTTCAGATACATTAAATTACTCACTGTGTATCTGACATCTGTTTTAACACCCACTGCTCTTGTACAAACATCTCCTATTTAATAAGCCTAACAGCACACTTGGAACTGAGGAAATTATCAAGACTTTGTAAAGTTTGTCTGAATTTTTACCATGTGTCCTTATGAATAAGAAAAAATTTCTGTATATATACTTTGATCAGAGCAGAGGCTGGGCACAGTGGCTCATGCCCATAATCCCAGAGCTTTAGGAGGCTGAGACAGGAGGATCTCTTGAGGCCAGGAATTCAAGGTTACAGTGAGCTATGATGGTACCACTGCACTCCAGCCTGGATGACAGAGTGAGATTCTGCCTCTAAAAATGAAATAAAATAATAAATAAATTTTAAAAATAAAAATAAATTAAAAGAAAAAATTGGCAGTCCATGAACTCAGATGGGAGAAAAATTACATCTTTATTTGCACAAATATCTGATTGATTATTTATCATGTGCCTTCACTATGAATGCAGGCAGCAAACCACAGTAACATTAAGAGTACATGTGACTTTGTCAACAATAGAAATCACAGACATTTTTAAAGTACATTATAGCTATTGCAGATATCTGGCAATATATTCATTATTCCTTCAAAATTAGAGTACTTATTAGATTTTCTGCTACATCTTTGTTATTTAATGTGTTCATTTAAAAGGACACGAATTGCAACTGTTTAACTTTGATAACTATATTTCAGTGTAATTGGTTTCTTTTATAATCTTTGGCATTTTATTTTATGCATTTTATGGCATTATTCTGAGGAGTCTATAGGCCTTTTCAGCCACCAGAGGGGTCCATGGCATAAAAAGGGTTAAGCGACTAGAAAACTTCATAAGCAAAGCAAAAAGGTACACAATTATCCAGAACAGTCATAGAGGCTGAATTGGAGCAAGTTACTGGGGCTATTTACACCAGAAACACTTGTACTTCCTGGAAGTATTAAAGAACAATCCCAGTTCTCCCCACTGTAAAACTAATAGGAGACCATGGAGGACAAACCAACATTTAGGGTCATTTATGTTATCTGACATAGTTCCTGGCACTCAGGCTACAGGAAGGGTACAAGGCTGCTGGTCCTAGAGAAAAAGTCCTGTATCCTGGTTGGCCACCATGCCCCTAAATTGCTACCTCTACAGGGCAAACCCACAAATGGGGCAGCTATGATCAATCTATAAACCGACTGCATTGTCTAGTGAACTATGGTCTGTATGAGGCAGAACTAGGAACTGCCAGGAATGAAGAGTTTGGGATTCCCTCAGCCATGTGACAGGCACTGCACTCCATGTAGGTTTTCATTTAACTTTCTATATCATCCTATAAGGGAAAGTCTATGACACAGCCTCCATCCTATGCCTTGAAGACACTGAGGCTTAGAAAAGTGACTTAGATGCCCAGAGTCATGGGCTCTGTGGAGGTGAAGTCAAACATGGATCCTGCTGGCCTACTGCAGACCTTGTACTTCTCACCACTCTGCCGAAGTGTCCACCTTCCCAGTTCCAGGAGGGACAGATCTCTGGGACCCAAAGAAGAAAAACTGCCTATCTGTCTCATACAGTTGTGGGCATTTCTTGCAAACTATGCCCATGGTGGAAATTCAGCTAAGTAAACTTTGCCTGGGAAAGGTCAGAACACAGGAACTGTGCAGTAGAGATGTTCTATCCTAACCCTGTAAGTAAATGGGCTTAATTCCAAGTCTGCACCTCCTCTTCAAAGGAGGCAAGAAATCCTGAAGGGACAGGATAGACGAAAGACCATCCACCCCATAATACTGTCTCTTAGTGTGTGTTGGGGATTGGGACAGGGACATAAAAATAAGGGGTGGGGCCCTTGACTAGCACAAAAAGAGGCCAGGGCACTTTTCCTCTTATCCTTTCAGTGGTTCCTTAACAGGTCTCAGGTAGTTCCTCCACAATGATAGTGATCAGTACTCCGCTGAATGTTCAAGGGGAACCTACAGCTCTCTGGTTCTTTCTGCATGCCTCTCTTCTTCCCTGATGTTCTCTCCTGGGGACTCTCATTGCCTTGGTCCCTCCAGACTCTCAGGTCTATTTCCTTAACTCGGGGTGACTGCCAGGCCCCATATGGCTTAAATCTCTCTGCAGTGGCCTGGAAACTCTCAACATGGTAAGCTGGGATGATTGCAGGACTCACCTTGTTTGTTTTTCAGCTCTTCTGAATCAGTTTCCTTCATCGCCTGATGACTGATATCTTGAAAACTGTTGTTTTGTGTATTTTGTCTGGTTTATATTTGGTGGGGAGCTAAATCTTGATTCAAATTCTTAAAATTTCTTATCAGATACCATTGAAATCTGTGTCTTATGACTTCACTATAATCTGTACTAAAAGTGGATTTTTTAAATTGTGATAAATAAGACTTTTCTCATTGTTTATCCTTACATTAAACTTCTATTACCTAAAATAATCAAAGAAAATGTTCAACATAGTAGGAATTTTTAAAAACTGTCACAGGTTGGTGGGGAATATATACAGCCAGGAATTTTTTGCATCCTTGAATCACACTAATTGCATGCACTGGAGTTCAGGTAGGGTGAGAAAAAGAGAGAGAGAAACAAACTCCAAAAAGAATATTCCAGCAGTCTACAGGTCTTAACTACTAGTATATGCTGAGTCACATAGTCCCTATTTCTCTTTTCAAGTCAGTGGGGTTCTAGCAGTAGAACAGATACATATACTCACTTACCAGGGATGTTGAGAAGATTAATCTGGATCAATTAATTCAGTGCTTTTGGAAAGTGCTATATTCTTGCTACATTGTGAAAAT
Organism: Tarsius wallacei; assembly: GCA_963574415.1. Taxonomy (NCBI): domain Eukaryota; kingdom Metazoa; phylum Chordata; class Mammalia; order Primates; family Tarsiidae; genus Tarsius; species Tarsius wallacei. The sequence goes on from CAUYQG010155442.1 coordinate 6,316, forward strand.
TACCTAGAAACCACACTAATGATGTGCTGTTGAAGTCAGAAAATGAGAATGTCAACAAACAACATAAAAATGAAAGATACTGCTTTATAAAATGTATCACATCCATTTATTCTGTCAGGCAAACTTGGGTTCCTCTTATTTAGGATAGACTGCTTTGTAGCAAACCAGCAGAGTATATATTTTATGGGTAGCAATAAAGTCTTATTAGTATAAAATCTCATTACAGCTAATGATGCTTAAATCTCTCTTTTGAAGTAGGTGAGGGTGTCTCACAAGGCAGTAGGCAGGTAGACAGATTGATCAAGTGAGGAGAATTCAAAAATGTGAATCTCATCATCAGGCCCTGCCTGGTTCCCAGTCTCCGCAGCAGTACTCTCTCAGCTGCAGCCACAGGACCCTTAGCCTCAGGTCTCTTCCCTCTCCATGTCAGTGGTTTTCAAACTGTGGCCCCAACCAGCAGATTCAGCTACATCTAGAAACTTGTTAAAAATGCAAATACTCCAGTCCCACCCAAAACCTACCAAGTCACAAACCCTGGAGTTGGAGCCCAGGAATCTGTGTTTTAACAAGCCCTCTAGGTGATTTTGATGCATGTGGAAGTCTGAGAACAGTTGCACTGCTACGCCATCTTATATATAGCAGTTATAACAATTTAGCTATCTTGACTATTGATTTGTTTACCTGTTTATTATCTTTCTTCTACTCTGGCTGCAAATTAGAAACATCTGAAGAGCAATCTAAAATGCCTATGCCCAACCTGTAATTCTAGTGCTTTGGGAGGCCAAGGTGAGTGGATTGCCTGAGCCCATGGGTTCGAAACCCGCCTGGGCAACTTGGTGAGACCTCATCTCTACAATAAATCAAAAATTAGCCGGGCATGGTAGTGAGCACCTGTAGTTCCAGCTATTTGGAAGGTTGAGGCGGAAGGATCTCCAGAACCCAGCAGGTGGAGGCTGCAGTAGCCGGGAGCGTGCCACTGCACTCCAGTCTGGGTGACAGAGTGAGACTCAAACTCAAAAAAATAAAATAAAAATAAAATGCCTATGCCCAGAATGATGGTAAGACCTACCAAGTATAAATGGGAGAAGGCAGCAGGCATGGGTATTGTTTTAACACTTACCAGGATTCCAAGGTGCAGCCATGTGGAGACCCACTGTCTAATAGAGGCCTGACCTTCAGTCAGATGGAGGTAAGAAGCTCTGCCCTGCACGCTAGGACTCAGACTTGCGGGCCCCAGTTCTAAGAACTGGACTCCTGTCGTCTTCCTCCATCCAGACTTCAGTTTGTACCTCTGTTCTGATGAGTTTCTGCTAATATCCCTGTCTTGATAACTGACCAGTGTTGTAGTCCCATGGGAAGACATAGGCTGTGTGTGAAAGTGTACTGTCTATGGGATCAAATACCTTAAATCCTGACTCTTCCACTAAATAGCTGTGTGACATTTGCCAAGATACTGAAAGAGTGAGAGCAGAAGTCACCTGAAATTATACCACCTTGATATAACCACTATTAAAATAATATTTTCTTTTTTTTTTTTTTTTTTGAGTTGGAGTCTCACTCTATCGCCTAGACTGGAGTGCAGTGGCTGCTCCCGGCCACCGCAGCCTCAACCTGCTGGGCTCCGGCGATCCTTCCACCTCACCTTCCAAGTAGCCGGAATTACAGGCACGCGCTACCATGCCCGGCTGATTTTTTTGATTTATTGTAGAGATGAGGTCTCACCAAGTTGCCCAGGCGGGTCTCAAACAATCCACTCACCTCAGCCTCCCAAAGCGTGGGATTACAGGCTGAGACACCGAGCCCGGCTAAAATAATATTTTCTAACTAACCTTAATATATCTCCTCACAAGAGTGTATACATACTCATATGTTAAATTTCACATAAATGAAATTCTGCAACATGCGTTGTTTTTTTATGTTTGGTCAAAAACTGCTGAACACCGCATGGTGTGGGCAGGTGCGTTGCCATGGTGGAAGAACCAGTCACCTGTTTGCACAACTCAGGACATTTCTTCTGCAAATCATAGTGTGCAAATTTAGTGCTGAAAACTTCCTTAGTCTTCTCTTTTTCCCTCATATCATTTTCTACAGTCCACTTCTTCCCTCTCCCCCAGCCAGGTAACCATTAACAACCTAGTGTGACCTTTAATTCTTTTTCCATATCCAGATAACCATATGCAAATACACACACACACACACACACACACACACACACACACAAAGGGTTTTCCCTCCCATTTTTTGTTGTTTTTCAATAGGATATCTATATACCAGGAGGACCCCCCAAAAATGAAATTTATTTTTAAAATGTGTATTTTTATTGCATGTTTAAACTTCAGTCACCTTCTCAAAACTTCCAGATAAAAACATTAGTTGACCATCTGTGTCATGATTTGCAGAAGAAATGTCCTGAGTTGTGGCAAACCGGTGACTGGTTCTTCCACCAAGACAACGCACCTGCCCACACCACACTGTGTTCAGCAGTTTTTGACCAAAAATGGCATGACCCTCATGCCGCATCCTCCCTATTCACCCAATCTCACCCTGAGCAACTTTTTTGTTGTTGTTTCCCCAGTGAAAAAAGTCTTTAAAGGAAAATGTTTTGCTGATGTGGAAGAGGTGAAACAGAAAATGACAGAAGCACTAAAAGGCATCAAAATTGATGATTTCAAAAACTATTTTTAGCAGTGCAAAAAAATCTCTATAGATGTATTGTATAAAATGGAGAATACTTTAAAGGTGAGTTTAAACATGCAAGAATAAATACACAATTTTCTATAAATTAATTCTGGGTTTTGTGGATCCCCCTCATATTCCTCTGCATCTTCCATTTCCTAATTAAAATACATTATGTAAATCACTGCAAGCAATCATATAGATCTATATAGAACTAACACATTATTTTTATTGGTTACATTCAATTCCATCCTATAAATGGACAAAATATATTAATGAATATTAACTTATTTTCAGACAAATGTCACAATAAACATTATTGGAGGCTAGGGGTGTGTATACACATATATCCTTACACATTGAAACTCCATTTCTCTAAGTTTTTAGAGTAGGATTGCTGGGTCAAATCAAGTGTGTATTTTGCTTGTTGTGGATATTGCCAGATTATTTTCCAAAAAGGTTTGAACAACTCACATTTCCAGGAGCAGTGCATGGAAGCATTCTTCCTCACATCCTTGACAGCAGTAAGTGCTGTCAGTCTTTTTAAATTTTTGCCAATTCAATAGATGGTTGAGAAATAAGAGCTCAATGTTTACTTTGCATTTCTTTTATTACTACTGAGGTTTAAAAACTGTTTCATATGCTCATTAGTCATTTGGGATTTGCTCTTCTGTGAATTACCTAGTTATTACTTCTGAAAGTTTTTCTTTTGGAGTGTTTGCCATTTGTTATCCATTTATAACAATTCAATATTCACTCCTTGTTTATTTTATAAAATGCATATTTCCACAGTGCCTCAGTTTTCTTAATTTTGTTTATGAAATTTTTGCACAACAATTTTGTAATGTAATTATACATGGGTTTTTTTATGGCTTTATACTTCCACATCTTGTGTAAAGGGTCTTCTTAATCTGGATTTCATTAATTTTCATCTAAGATTTTTACTTGTAAAAATATTTAGATATTTGATGCAGCTAGTATTTATTCATAAGTATTAAATAAAATAAGGAGGTCCTTACATAAATGTTGTCAGTACTTCCCTTAGGAATATTCCATGTCTCCTGGAAGATTTCCAACTGCTAGGGTCTGAATCTCTGTGCTTAAAAGCTTTATACCAAACCTGCAATATGTCATTAGCACCATGCCCAGCAGGCCCACAGTGCCAGGGAATTAGCAACACCACCATCAATACCCAGCAACCCTCCACCAATGACTCTCCAGATTCAGAGTTAAATTCCCCAGTTCCCTTGACCAGAGCAAGTTACATAATCTGAAGAGCTTAGTACAATATGAAAATGTCAGATCCATGCTGGGAATGTGGAAGTCAACCCCTCCTTCCCTGCCCCAATCCATTGTGGATGGGCTACTCTCAGGGATTGCAATCTCTGCATGGATGGGCACTCAGTCTACATCATAGGTGGATAAAAGGCCCTCACTAAACTGCACACCAAAAGCACGATGGTGCTGCCAACCTAGCGACTCTCCAACCACCACAATACCCAACACGTGCACTCAGGCCCCAGTTGAGCGTGGAGAACAACAACAGAACAAGCTTCCCCTTCCCACCCAACACCCACCCATACAACCAGGTTACCACCACAGACAGAGGGTGACAGCTATTGCAGAGCAGATTCTGGGCCATCAAATGGTAAAAAGCTAGCAGTCAACAACTTTTCAGAGGAGGTAAGGAGGCAAGCACTAAGACTGCAAGCCCTGAGGGCATGCTCTATTGTCTCACCAGCCTTCACTTACAAAATACTAACTCAAAGATAAAAAACTAAGAATTTCCAGCAGAAACTAGTACATTAAAACTTAATTGCAACACCCTTTTATATGCCAGCTCTTTGCCATCAAACTTCTTGAAACAAACAAAAATCAAAGCACAGCATACTAAAATCTTTGGGATGTAACAAAAACAGTTCTAAGAGAGAAGTTTGTAGCAATAAATGCCTACATTGCAAAGAAAGAAAGATCTCAAATAAACAACCTAACCTTATACCTCAAAGAACTAGAAAAAGAAGAACAAACTAACCCCAAAGTTAATAGAAGAAAAGAAGTAATAAAGATCATAGCAGAAACAAATAGAGAATAGAAAAACTGTTTTTAAAAAACAGCAAAACTAACAGAGTTTTTTGGGAAAAAAAAATAGACAAACCCTTAGCTAGACAAACTAAAAAGAAAGAGAGAAAAAATACTAAAATAAATAAAATAAAAAATAAAACAGGATATATTGCAATTAATGCCTCAGAAATAAAAATTATCATGAGACTGTTATGAACAACTATATGTCAATAAATTGGATAACCTGGAGGAAATGGGTAAACTCCTGGAAACATACAGCATGCCAATATTGAATCAAGATGAAATAAAACCTGAACAGACCAATAACAAAGAGATTGAAATAGTAATTAAAAACTTTCCAACAAAGAAGAGCCCAGGACCAGATGACTTCACAGTTGAATTCTACCAAACATTCAAAAAAGAATTAATACCAGTTCTTTTAAAACACTTACAAAAAAAACAGAATTAGAAAAAAGATGCTTCCAAACTCATTTTATGAAACCAGCATCACCTTAATACCAATGCCATACAAAGACACGACAAGAACAGAAAACAAGACAATACTTCTGATGAAAATAGATGCAAATATCTTCAGTAATAAATGAGCAAACTAAATTCAACAATACATTTAAAATGTTATACATAATAACCAAGTGAGAGCCCTCAAATCCAAAGTTATTTAACACATAAAAATAAATTGTGATACACAACATTAACAAATTGAACAAGACAAACCACATGATCATTTCAATAAATGCAAAAAAGAAAAAAGCATTTAACAAAACCCAACATACTTTCATGATAACAACTTCCAACAAATTAGGTATAAGAGGAAATTTCCTCCACATAATAAAGGTCATTTGTGCAGAACTCACAGCTAATCAATGGGGAAAGCTGAAAGTTTCTTCTAAGATTCAGTAAAAGGCAAGAATGCCCACTCTCATCACTTCTATTCAACATAGTAGTGCCAGAAATACTATCAAGAGCAATGTAGATACAAAAAAAATCCGCATTCCTATTTGCAGACAACATGATCCTATATGTAGAAAACCCTAAAACTTCTCAAAAAATCTGTTAGAACTAATAAATGAATTCAGTAAAGTTGAAGTATACAAAAATCAGTTGCATTTTTTTATGCCTATAATAACCTATCCAAAGAAAATAATTCTATTTACAATAGCATCAGAAACAATAGAATACTTAAAAATAAATTTAACCAAGGGGGTGAAAGATCTCTGTACTAAAAACTATAAGGCTGGGTGTGATGGCTTATGCCTATAATCCCAGCACTTTGGGAGGCCGAGGTGAGAGGATTGCCTGACCCCACAGGTTCAAGACCAGCCTGGGAAACTTGGCAAGACCTCATCTCTACAAAAAAAAAAATAGCTGGGTGTGGTAGTGCAAGTCTGTAGTTACAGTTACATGGAAGGCTGAGGCAGAAGGATCACCTGAGCCCAACAGGTCAAGACTCAGTGGTCATGAGTGTGCCACTGCACTCCAGTCTGGGCAACAAAGTGAAACTCTGACTCAAAAAAAAAAAACACTATAAAACATTGATGAAAACAACTGAAGACACAAATAAATGGAAAGATGTACCATGTTCATGAATTGAAAAAGTCAATATGTTTACAATGTTCATTCTATGCAAAGCAATATGCAGATTCAACACAATCCCTACCAAAATTTCAATGGTGTTTTTCACAAAAGTAGAATAAGTAAGTCAAAAATTCATATGGAAGTACAGAAGATTCCAAATAATCAATGCAATCCTGAGAAAGTAAAACAAAGTTGAAGGTACCACATGCACTGATTTCAAATTATACTACAAAACTATAGTAATCAAAACAGTATGGTATTGGTATTGAAAAAGACACATAGACCAGTAGATCAGAATAGAGAGCTCAGAAATAAATTTGGATATAAACAAACAACAAATTTTTGGCAAGGGCACCAAGAAAACAAAATGGGAAAAGAATGGTCCCTTCAATAAATAGTATTAGAGAAACTGAATAATCACATGCAAAAAAAATAAAATTGGGGCCATTATTTATCCATACATGAAAATCAACTTAAAAGGAATTAAAGATATAAATGTAGAACCTGAAACCATAAAACTCATAGAAGAGAAAACATTGAGGAAAACCTCCTTAACATTGGTCTTGGAAATCATTTTTTGGATGGAACACCAAAAGCACAGGCAGCAAAAGCAAAAATAAACAACTGAGACTACATCCAATTAGAAAGTTTCTACATAGCAAACAAAAGGCAAAAATATTGAGAGAAAATGTTTTTGAGCCATATTATCTGGTAAGGGGTTAATATCCATAATATATAAGGAACTCACACAACCCAATAGCAAAGAAAAAGGAAGAAGAACCCAATTTAAAATTGGGCAAAGAACTCAAATAGACATGTCACCAAAAAAGATATAAAAATGACAGACAGGTATATAAAAAGGTTCTCAACATCATTAATTATTAGGGAAATGCAAATCAAAGCCTCAATAATCTATCACCCCACACCTGCTAGAATGGCTATTATCAAAAAGACAAGAAACAACACATGTTGGCAAGAGTGTGGATATTTCCTTTTCTGAAATGCATGAGAAACAGTTGTAACTCCTTCACAAAATTTGAACATGAGAATATAGTTAAATAATGTATGCGTTAGTTGAAAATATTAGAAACCCAATCCAAGAAATTAAAAAGGAGCACATAAAAATTGCTGGTTCAGGCACAGATAGATATAGAAGTGTAAATGATGTCATCATATTCTCTTTCCACTTTTTTGCTTCTGATTCTCTGGGCACTAATCTCATTTTCTCTTACCATAGAAGTCTCTCTTATCTACTTAGAAAATATAACCACAGGAAGCTACAAATTAATTTCAACTTACCAAGCCCATTAAAAATAGTGATTATTTCTTCAAATTTCCAAATAAATCCCAGGGAAAGGCATTTAATTGGGCCCTTGTGGGTACATGCCCACCTTTTAACAATAATTAACAAAACGGGATACTGTTTAATATGTCCATACCTGTGATTGGGGGATGGTGAGGAAAACCATATGGACTATGGGAGGAGCACTTCCCCAAAGGAAAGTTGCCAGAAATAAAAGGAAAAAGGCAAACAAAAATAACAACAAAAGACTTCATTACATTTTGTAAAACATCAAGGTATAAGGACTTAATTCATATTGTCCACCTTATCATTACCATATACTGAAACTTTTTAATATATTAGATACCATTAATACCTACAGCTCCAGACTAAAGTTTCTACAGCACCAGGGTTAGGGGTGTCTACCTACCCATGGCCAACTTATCTAGCTCTGAGTCCCTTTCAAACTACTATATTCCATGCAATCCCCTACTGAAAGTATGTGCACTCTTTTTCAAACAACACTATAAGCAGTACTTTTTTTGTTTTTGGAGTGGGAGTCTCACTCCGTCGCCCAGGCTGGAGTGTAGTGGCACACTCACAGACACCCCAGAGTCGACCTGCTGGGCTCCAGCGATTCTTCCACTTCAGCCTTCCAAGTAGCCGGAACTACAGGTGCACGCTACCACACCCGGCTAATTTTTTATTTATTGTAGAGACGAGGTCTAGCCAAGTTCCCCGGGTGGGTCTCGAATCCTCGGGCTCAGACAATTCACTCGCCTTGGCCTCCCAAAGTGCTGGGATTACAGGCTAAGCCACTGAACCCAGCCTCGACAGTACTTTTTTTAAAAAAGAGTTTCTGACATGCACTTCTTTCCGTGAAGCTACTCCAATTAATACTATACTTAGCTATTAAAATTAACTTCTGTTCATGTTGGAATAACTGGTACTAGATTTGTCCTTCTATCATGAGGAACAAGAAAACTGAGCAGAAATAGAAGAAACACTATCTTGAAATATTAAAAATAGGCAGTACAGGATTGAGATAGCTAATTTTTTTAAAAAAACACAATGCTTAGATATATTAAGGACTTAAATTATATTGTCCATCTTACCATTACCACATATTGAAACTTCTCGATGGTATTGGATTTTTTAAAAGAAACGAATAAGTAAGTATCACTCTGACTGCCTTCTAGAAGTATTTTTCCAATCATCACACAAAATGGGAAAACCAAGGTAGATTATGGTGGTTATACTAAATTGTAAATTGCTAAAAACAGAGTTTAGACGTTGAGAAGACGAACACAGCTAAAACATTTGGGACAGAATACAGTTTGGATGGAAAGTTACAAAAAAAGTGTCCCAGAAATCTGCACAGGAATTCCTTTAATGTGTTGCTGAATACAAACTTAATCAGGTCAGAAAAAGAACTACAGGGAAGTTGTAAACTGACACTTCCCTAGAATTTACACAGAACTAACAGATGGTCAAGTTACACAGTCAGAATGAAAAAAATTTTGTTGAACACAAGACACATAAATTAGAAATTTCTGGCAGATCCATCCCTATGTGACTTAGTTCCATCCCTAATGAAGACTACCCCAAACTTACTGCCCCACTCAAAAAAAAAAAACCCTAAAACTAAAAATAAGACAAGAGAAAATAAAGCTGATATTGCCAGTTACTTAAATATCTGGTAAAATGAAGTTCAACATTATTTAAAAGAAAACAAAAGTTGACTACTCAAAATTAACACTCACAATGTTATAGGTCCAATTAAAAATTACTAGAGAGGAAGAAAACTGTAAAAGAGTTACCACAATAAAGAGACAAATCAGCCAGGCTCGGTGGCTCAGCCTGTAATCCCTCGCTTGGGGAGGCTGAGGTGAGTGGATTGCCTGAGCCCACGGGTTCGAGACCCACCTGGGCAACTTGGCAAGACCTCATCTCTACAATAAATTAAAAAAAATTAGCCGGGCGTGGTAGCGCGCGCCTGTAGTTCCAGCTACTTGGAAGGCTGAGGCGGAAGGATCGCCAGAGCCCAGCAAATCGAGGCTGCAGTGGCCGGGAGCAGCCACTGCACTCCAGTCTGGGCGACAGAGTGAGACTCCAACTCAAAAAAAAAGAGAGAAATCAATAAATAATAGCAGACTTCAGAAATGTCAGAGATAACAAAATATCAGACAGATATTAAAAGAGCTATTAAGAATATGCAAATACAGCTTTAAAAACATGGAGATAACAAGAACAAATTAGTAGAAGGTATTAAAAAACCAAATGAAGCTTTAAAAAATGAAAAATATAATTCCTGAAAAGAAAAATTCACTGGATGTGATTAAAAGCAGATTAGATACTATAGAAGAAAAGATCAGTGAGCTCAAGTACATAAAAATAGAAACAATCTAAAATGAAGCACAGAGCAAAAAATATTGTTTTTAAAAAATGAGCATAGCCTCAGTAATCTGTGGGACAAAATCAAGTGGTCTAATCTACATGTAATTTGAATCCCACAAGAGGGAAGTAAAAAAGAGGAGAAAAAGAAATAGTGACATAACAACCAAAATTGTTCTAATCTTGATGAAAACTACAAAGCCCCAGATCCAAGAAGTTCAATGAACCATAAGCAGAAACAAAGTAAACCACACCAAGATATATTATAATTGAATTACTGAAAATCAAAGATCAAAAGAGATGCTTAAAAGAAGCCAGAGAGAAAAGTAGCCATACAGCATGGAGAAACAAAGAGTGACAGCAGACTTCTCATCAGAAAAGATGCAAGACAATGCAATGACATTTAAACTGCTGAAAGCAAAAAGCCCTATCAGCCTAGCATTTAATATCCAGTGAGAATATGCTTCAACAACAAAGGACATAAAATAAAGACATTTCATTTTCATACAAAGGCTGGAAAAAAATGTGCTATCAGTATCTGCACTACAAGAACAGTGCAGGTAATAGGAAAATGATACTCTATGGAAACATGTACAAAGAACAATAAAGAAATGGCAAATATGTAAGTAAATATAAAATTTATTTTTCTCATTTTTTAATTTTTTAAATGAGTATTCATTGATTTTAGTAGTAATAATAATAACAAGGGGCTTGGGACTTCATGATACACATGAAAGAGAAATGTAATACAATAATAGAAAGCATGGGAGAATGAACTATACCTTTTTAAGATTCTTAAATTATATTTTAAGTGGCATCATATCATTTGAAGGTGAAGTGTAATAAGTATAGTGGCTACTATAAATCTTACTTGCCACTTTAAAAAAGGAACAAAGAGGCAATAGTGGAGGTAAAATAAAATGTTGAAAACTAATCCAAAAAAATTAGGAAAAGAGGATAAGGGGGTGAAAGGCAGAAATGGCAAATATAAAACAGTATCAACATTATAAACATAAACCCAACCATATTGATAAATATAATAAATGTTAATAGATAATCACTGCATTAAAAGACAGAGAATGTTTTATGGGAACAATATCTAATTTTATTTATCCATAATAAACTTACTTTAAGTATAAGCACATAGGTTAAAAATAAAAAGACCATAAAAATATACCATATTATCCTAATCATGAGAAAATTATAGTGACATCCTTAACATCAGACATTGACGTCAAACAAATTAGGCTTCAAGACACAAAATATTACCAGAGATAAAGAGAGTTGTATCATAATGATAAAAGGGTCAATTTGTCAAGAGCACATAGTAATCCTAAATGTCTTTGCACATAATTACAGAACTTCAAAACACATGGAGCAAAATTCGTAAAACTGAAAGGAAGAATGGACTAATCTATAATTACAGTTGAAAAGCCCAACACCCTGTCTCATAAAAGATAAAACAAGTAGGCAGAAAATCAACAAAAATACAGAACTCTTGAAAAGGACTATCAATCATCTTGACTTAATTGACAGTTACAAAGCACTGCATTCAAAAACTATAGAACAGACATTCTTCTATAGTGTACATGAGGAGTTACCAAAATGACTATATATCAGACATAATACAAATCACAATAAACTTAAAAGAATTGAAATAATAAAAGTATGTTTTATGACCATAGCAAAATTAAATTTAAAAACAATAGTACATAAAGACACCCAGCAACTAGAAAAAGAAGAGAACTTCCTCAACATGATAAAGGATATTTATGAAAATCCTGCAGCTGACATTATACAAAGTGTTGAAAGACTGAAAGCTCCTTGCACTAAGATTAGGAATAAGTTAAGGATTCACGCTTTTGCCAATTCTATTCAACATGGTACTGAATGTTCTCGGCAGAGCGATTAGCCAAGCAATCAGTCAATAAGTAAAAGGCATTCAAATTGTACATGAATAAGTAAGATTCTCTCCATTCACAGATGATATGATCTGACACAATGATCGGAATGTCTGTGTTTCCCCAAAACTCATATGTTGCAATCCTAACATCCAAGGTGATAGTCTTAGGAGGTAAGGCCATTGGGAGGTATCTCATGAGAGTGAAGCACTCATAAATAGAATTAGTGCCTTTATGAAAGAGACTTCAGAGAGCTCTCTTATCCCTTCCACTATGTGAAGACACAGTAGAGAAGATGCCATTTATGAACCATAAAGCAGGTCCTCACCAAACACCAAATCTGCTAGTGACTTGATCTAACACCTCCCAGCCTCCTGAACTGTGAGAAATACATTTGTATGGTTTATTAGCTACTTAATTTATGATATTTTGTGATAGCAATCCAAACAGACTAAGACATATTCAATCCAAACAGACTAAGACATCCTATATAGAGAAAATCTTAAAGAATCTACCAAAAAGCTATCAGAGTTAATAGACAAATGTACCAAAGTTGTAGCACGCAAAATCATGCAACCAAGCAAAACTCAGTTGTATTTCAATAGCTGTGAACAATTATAAAAAGAAAATTAAAAAGCAATTCAACTTATAATAGTATCAAAAAGGGTAAAATACTTTAAAGTAAAGCTGTCCAAGAGCTGTAAGACTTATACACTGGAAACTACAAAACATTGCTGAAAGTAATTGAAGAAGGTATCAATAAGTTAAAAGATACTTATGTTTATGGATTAGAAGGCTTGATATTATTAAGATGGCAATACTTTTTAAAAACAATTTACAGATCCACTGCAATCCCTATAAAAATCCCAATGACCTTTTTGCAGAAATGGAAAGGCAGTTCTTAAAATTAATATGAAATTTCTAAAGATCCCAAAAGGCCAAAACAATCTTGAAAAAGAATAATAAACTTGGAGAACTCACACATCTTAAGTTTCAAAACTTACTACAAAGTTCAGTAATCAAAAAAATGTGATGCTGGCACAGGATAAATATATAGACTAATGAAATAGAATTAAGAGTCCAGAAACAGCCGGGCTCGGTGGCTCACCCTGTAATCCCGCGCCTTTGGGAGGCTGAGGTGAGTGGATTGCCTGAGCCCGCGGGTTCGAGACCCGCCTGGGCAAGCGAGACCTCATCTCTACAATAAATCAAAAAATTAGCCGGGCGTGGTAGCGCGCGCCTGTAATTCC
>CAUYQG010155447.1:0-14678 GCA_963574415.1 Tarsius wallacei
GTATTTTAAAAAATTTTAAGCCGGGCTCGGTGGCTCAGCCTGTAATCCCACGCCTTGGGAGACTGAGGTGAGTGGATTGCCTGAGCCTGCGGGTTTGAGACCCACCTGGGCAACTTGGCGAGACCTCATCTCTACAATAAATCAAAAATTAGCCGGGTGTGGTAGCACGCGCCTGCAGTTCCAGCTACTTGGAAGGCTGAGGCGGAAGGATCGCCAGAGCCCAGCAGGTTGAGGCTGCGGTGGCCAGGAGTGGCCACTGCACCCCAGTCTGGGCGACGGAGTGAGACTCCAATTCACAAAAAAAAAAAAAAAAAAAAAAATTTTAAAGATGTGAGGTACAATTCACAATTCAGGATTAGGTACACAGGTAGTCATCGTACAGGTAAAGTTTGGGCCTCCCTTTGGTCCCCATTTTGCCCACTTTGCCTGGTTTGAAATCAGGTATGCTTATTGATGTTGTGTCCCACCCCCAGCAGTATTATGCTACTGCCAATCCCTTTCTTAAAGTATTATGACCAATGTTCAGACTTATGATTGAGAACATGTGGTACTCTGTTCCTTGCTTCTGTGATAGATCACTGAGTATTGTAGACTCTAAATCCATCCAGGTTTCTGCCGAGTCCATATGTTTGCCCTTCTTTATGGCTGTGTAATATTCCATCATGCATATGTACCACTTTTTTTTTTTTAATCCAGTCCAGTTCTGATGGGCAGCACGGTTGGTTCTATGCTTTTACTATTGTGAATAGTGCTGCAATAAACATGCATTGTAGAATGATTTGAATTCCTCTGGGTATATTCCCAGTAGGGGGATGGCTGGGTCATATGGAAGGTCACTGTGTAGTTCTTTTAGAAATCACCACACTGTTTTCCAAGGAGGTTGCTCTAGTTTGCATTCCCATCAGCAGTGGAGAAGTATTCCTTTTTCTCCACATCCTTGCCAGCATCTGTTGTTTGTTTTATTAATGATGACCATTCTTACTGGGGTTAGGTGGTATCTCAATGTGATTTTGCTTTGGGTTTCTCTGATGGTTAGTGAGGCTGAGCACTGTTTCCTGTGTCTGTTGGCTGCTCTTATATATTCTTTTGAGAACTGTCTGTTCATGTCTTTTGCCCACTTTTTAATGGGGCTGTTTGTTTTTTTCCTTTCGGCACGTTTAAGTTCCTTGAATATCCTGGGTGCTAGGCCTTTGTCAGATAGACAGTTGGCAAACAATATTTTCCCATTCTGTAGGCTGTCTCTCCACTCTCTTGATGGTTTCTTTTGCTTTGTAGAAGCTTTTCAGTTTGATGAGGTCCCGCTTGTCTATCTTATCTTTTACAGTATGGGCACTTGGGACTTTGATCAGGAATTGTTTGCCAGTTCCAATTTTCATAGGGTGTCTCCTGCATTTTCTAAGGTTCTTATAGTTTGAGGTTTTATGTTTAGGTCCTTGATTCATTTAGAGTTGATTTTTGTGTATGGTGATAGGTAGGGGTTCTGTTTCAATCTTCTGCATGTGGTCAGCCAGTTTTCCCAGCACCGTTTACTCAATAGGTTCTCCTCTCCCCAGTGTTTGTTGTTGGAGGCTTTGCCAAAGATGAGTTGGTTGAGAAATTGAGGTTTTGCTTCTGAAATATCTATCCTGTTCCATTGGTTCATATGCCTGTTCTTGTACTGATACCAGGGTATTTTGATTATTATAGCCTTACAGTAAAGTTTAAAGTCTGTAAGTGTGATACTACCTGCTTTGTTTCTTTTGCTTAGGTTGTTTTGGCTACTTGTGGCCGTTTATGTTTCCATATGAATTTCTGTATTGTCATTCCAGGTCTGAGAAGAAAGATGCTGGTAATTTAATGAGTATTTCATTGAATCTGTAGATTGTCTTTGATAGGATGGACATCTTAACAATGTTGATTCTTCCTGTCTATGAGCATGAAATATTTTTCCATTTGTTTGGGTCTTCTTGAATTTCTTAGAGCAGTGTTTTGTAGTTTTCTTTTTCCTTTTTTTTGAGTTGGAGTCTCACTCTCTTGCCCAGGCTGAAGTGCAGTGGCATGCTCATGGCCACTTCAGCCTCGATCTTCTGGGCTCATGTGATCCTTCCACCTCAGCCTTCCAAGTAGCTGGAACCACAGGCATGTGCCACCATGCCCAGCTAAATTTTTTTGGATTTATTGTAGAGATGAGGTCTCACCAAATTGCCCAGGCTGATCTCGAACTCCTGAGCTCAGGCAATCTTCTCATCTCTTTTGTAGTTTTCATTGTAAAAGTCTTTCACTTCTCTGGTTAGGAAGATGCTGAGGTATTTCATTTTTTTGGTGGCTATTTTGAATGAGATTGTGTTTTTTATTTGATTCTCTGCCTGCTTGTTGTTGGTGTATAAGAATGCAACTGTCTTTTGCACATTTGCTTTGTACCCTGAGACTTTGCCAAAGTCCTTTATCAGTGAAAGCAGGTTTTTGACAGAATCTCTTGGATTTTTGAGATATACGATCATATTGTCAGCAAAGGGGAATAACTTTACTTCTTCTTTTTCTATTTGGATACCCCTGATTTCCTTCTCTTGTCTAATTGCTCTAACTAGGACTTCCAACACAATATCAAACAGGAGGGATGAGAGTGGGCAGTCTTGTCTTGTTCCAGTTTTCAGGGGATATGTTTCCAATTTCCATCCATTTAGCAATATGCTAGCTGTCGGTTTATCATAGATGGTGCTTACTATTTTGAGGTATATTTTTTCCTATGCCTAGGTGTTTGAGGGTTTTTATTAAGAAGGGATACTGAATTTTATCAGAAGCTTTTTCGGCATCTAAGATATAATCATGTGGCTCTTGTTTTTACATCTGTTGATGTAGTAAATACATGTATGGTCTTATGGATGTTGAGCCAGCCCTGCATCCTGGGGTTAAAACCTACTTGGTAATGGTGGATAATTTTTGTGATGTGTTGTTGGATCCAATTTGTTAGAATCTTGTTGAGAATTTTTGCAACTATGTTCATTAGAGATATTGGCCAATATTTCTCTTTTTTTTGGATGTTTACTCAGTTTGGGTGTCAATGTGATATTATCTTCATAAAATGATTTGGGGAGAATTCCATCTTTCTTAATTGCCTGGAATACTTTCAGTAGGGTTGGTATCAGTTCCTCCTTGTACATTTTGTAGAATTCTGCTGGAAAGCCATCTGGTCCAGGGCTGTGTGTGTGTTTGTGTGTGTGTGTGTGTGTGTGTGTGTGTGTAATTTTCTTATGACAGAGTCAATTTCCTGGGTTGTTATTGGTCTATTTAGTGTCTCAATGTCTTCTTGTTTCACCTTGGGAGGTCATGTGATGTCAGAAATTCCTTCATTTTATTTAGGTTATCAAGTTTGTTTCCATACAGGTGTTCATAGTAATCTCTGATAATCTTTTGTGTTTCTTAGAGTCAGCTGTGATTTGATTTTTTGCATTTATGATTGTGTTTATTTGAGCTTTTCCTCTCTTTTTCTTGGTTATTCTGGCTAGGGATCCATCAGTCATGTTTATTTTTTCAAAGAACCAGCTTTTTGTTTTGTTATTTTTTTTTTAATGATATTTTTTGTCTTCTATGTGCTGTATTTGTGACTTTTACTTTGGTGATCTTGATTTTTCTGCTAATGTTTGAGTTTTGGTGGTCTTGTCTTTCCAGCTCCCTTTGGTGATTTGTTAGGCTGTTAACTTGTGGTCGTTCTGTTTTCTTGGTGTGTTTTTGTAGAGTTATAAATTCCCCTCTTAGCACTGTTTTCGTTACATCTCAGAGGTTTTGGTAGGATATTTCTTCATTTTCATTTGTTTCCAGTAATCTTTTAATTTTTGTTTTGATTTTTATGTTGACCCAGTAGTTGTTCAAGCATCATGCTGTTTAGTGTTCGTGTCTTTGTGGGTTTTATGGGAATTTTGTTGGTGTTAATATTTATTTTTATTCTGCTGCAGTCTGAGAAGGTGCATGGCAGTATTTCAATCTTATGAAATTTGTTTATGCTTGATTTGTTTTCGAGGATGTGATTGATCTTGGAGTACTTTCCATGTGGTGATGAGTAGAATGTGTATTCTGTGGTTGTTGGGTGGAAGATTCTGTAGGTATCTATTAAATCCACTTGGTAGAGTGTCAAGCTGAAGTTCCAAATCTCTTTGTTGATTTTTTGCCTCGATGATCTATCTAGTGTTGTTAATGGGGGTATTTAAGGCCTTGCTATAATAGTGTTAGATTTTATATCTTTTTTTAGTTTACTTAGGAGATGCTTTATAAATAAACACAGATGCACCTATGTTGGATGTATATATATTTAGGATGGGTATTTCTTGCTGATGAATTGAACCTTTTATCATTATGTAGTGTCCTTCCATATCTTTTTAAATTTTTGATAGCTTAAAGGTTGTTTTGTCTGATATTAAGATCATGACTCCTAGTTAGTTTTGTGATCTATTCACCTGGCATCTCATTTTCTGTCCTCTAATTTTGAGTCTGTGTGCATCCCTTATGGTGAGATGAGCATCCCAGATGCAGCAAATTATTGGGTCATAGTTTGTTTTTTTTTTAATCAATTTTGTTATTCTGTGTCTTTTCAGTGGTGCTTTTAGTCCATTCATGTTCAGGCTGATTACTGAAATATGATTTTTTTAATCCCTGTCATGAGGTTCTTATAAAGTTTTTTCTTTGTTTTCTTTTAGCTTTTGGGTTTAGTGTATGTGTGTGTTTTCAAGTTTGCTATTATGATATATTCTCTGTTGATTCTGCGTTCTGCTGTTCTCTTGGGAAGTGCATGCCCATTCTTTTTTTTCCTTTATTCTGTGCTTAATACTTTTTAAAGCATCTCCTGTAGAGCTGGTCTGGAAGCTGCATAATCTCTTAGGTGTTCGATGTCTGGGAAGCATTTTAATTCTCCATCACTGATGAAGTTGAGCATGGATGGGTAGGAAATTCTTGGTTGAAATTGTTTATCTTTGAGTACTTTGAATATTGGACTCCAGTCCCTTCTAGCTTGTAGTGTTTCTGCCAGTAGGTGGACTTTTTTGGTAGAGGCTATGGTCATTCTTTTTTCTGGTGGAGGCTATGGTAGAGGCTCTGAAAGTTTAGGCAGCTGCCAAGGATAAGTAGCACAGTGGCCTGAGAGCCAATTGTTACACATCTCAGGAACAATCAATCCTCTTATTAGGGAGAGGAACCTTGAAAGGCCATACTTCCGGATGTTGGAGGACTGATGAGAAAGTATTAAATATAGCAGTGGTTATAATTTGCTGACAGTGATTGTGGGTGACATGGACTAAGGGCATTTATTTAACATATTGACTTATTTAGAATTATTTACATATTTAGCTCAGGTGTGTTGGCTCATACCTATAATCCCTGCACTTTGGAAGGCCAAGTTGAGAGAATCACTTGAGGCCAGGAGTTCTAGACCAGCCTGGGCAACAGAGTGAGACCTCATCTCTGCAAAAAATTAAAAAAAAAATTATCCAGGTTTGGTGGTGTGCAGCTGTAGTCTCAGTTACTTAGGAGGCTGAGATGGAAATGTTGCCTGATCTCAGAAGGTGGTGGCTGCAGTGAAATGTGATCATGCCAGTGCACTCCAGCATGGGTGACAGAGTGAGATGCACTCTCAAAAAATTTACATATTTAAAGTATTTTAATTACATAATGACTTATTTTATGAATGGAGGAAATAATTGCCTGCCCTTGCCAGGATTAGCAGTGAATGATACTTAGTCATATAAGTATAGAGTTTGATACTCTATTTAAAGTTTTGACAATTTTGTTCATTCCATATTTTTTTTGCATTAATTTTTAATACATGGCATTAAAAACTTGTTTCTCTTGACTGCTGAGTTTTGGAGATATGTCTTAAATTTTATGGTTAAGGTAAGTGCCTCCCTTATCTCACTCTAATCTAGATCATATTGTCCTTAGCAAGAAGACCCAGTTGAAACATACAGGTCACAGGAAAAAGTCAATGGGAACTGTCAAAATAAAGAAAATTAGAAAAGGAGATGAAAGAAAGCCAATTAGGTTGACCTTAACACTTGAGAAGGAAAGATGATGGGAATACTATTACTAGGTGCAGGAACTCTACCCTCAAAGATTTTGACTCAGATTCGCTTTGTTCAATCTCTGAAAAACAACGATAAGAACTGTCATTTAATGAGTCTTTATAGAACTCATTAAGGCTTAGGTTAAGAATCTTATTTATATCATTATAGTCAATCATCACTTCTGCTTTATTAAGTATGCATTAATAGCTCTTAGTTGTTAAGTACATATTCCAAGTTTGTGAAATTAGTAAGTGGATCGGGTGTGGTTGAAGCCACATCTACTTAAATGCAAAACTCCATAGCCTTCGGTACTGCCCCATATCTACCTGCTCACAGAGCCAACAGAAATTGCAGAAAGCCAAGGCTGAAATACGAAAATTCAGCATCTGCCTTCTGAAAATGTCTTTCCCTCCTGAAATAGTATACACATAGCACATGTTCCCAAATTGGAAAGAACAAAAGCTTGTCTGAATTTCAATAATTCACAGGCCGTGTGTGTTCTTAAAGCTGGGGCGCCCTCCTGTTACCCAACCACATAGGGAGATACATGCAGAACATAGGCAGACTTAAGTATGGAGTACAAATGCTTGTTCTTACCCCATCCCAATCAGAGGTGAACTAAAATGATCAATGTAACATCAGCCAGAGAGAATATTCCCCAGCCGGTTAAAGGTTTCCGAGCTTAGACTTGATTGTGTTGGCTGGAGTGCCTGCTACTACAGCAGGCATAGCAAGAAGAACGCAATGCTGGAAAGTAAGAATGTGAGACAGTTACAGCATGCTTTTTGCTCTTTGTTTAGCTCATGTATCTGGACATAATAGTATAGCACACTAGAAGCCAAATGAGGTCCCCCGAGGCCGACCAAATGAGGCCAATAACACATCATAGTCCCCAAAGACTTTTTTTTTGCTCTTATATCTGTAACATAAAGGAAGTGTATAAGTAGAAATGTGAATTATTCTTAATAAAGCTCAGAGGGTACATATCCCTATAGTGCCAAAGGGAATTATTCAAAAGCATTTGTCAGAAATACCAGGATAACAATAACAATTGGTGTCAAAGTAATCTGGTTTGCAAGGAAGGACTTTAACTCACATTAGAACTTAGATTAATTATAATGTTAAATTTTAATATAAAAGGCTTAGATTGCCCACAATGGAAAGACTGGAGAATATGTCCTTTATATTGTTTCAGTTTGAAAGTTTTATTTATGTAATAATCCTACTAAGAGGTTAACCACTCATAATTCTTTGTTTTAGTAGTGAATTATAGGAGCTTAGTAAATGCTCATTATCATAGCAATAATACCAATTTTTAAATTTTCAAAAAGCAAATACACTTTTAAATTAAAAACTAGATGGAGTTCTATATATTTTGCTTAAATCTTACTAAAAGATTAGTATCAATTCCTGACAAGCCACTTCTCTTTTCAAAAAGATTACACTTAAAGAAGGATTTTCTTCTTACTCTTGGGGGAAGGATTTGGAAAAAGATAAGCAAAAAGACATGCCACAGTGCACCATGGGCTTGCACTTAATTCAGCCTTACCTCGACCCCACACCAAAGAAATTCAAAGTGGCAAGGTGTGAATAAAATTAAATGTAGATGTTTTAAGGTGGTGTTCTACAAACAAAAGGCAAATTTCAGTAAATATTCAGAGTAATTCATTTTTATCCTGTTCTAGTTATCCCTGCCAGTTAACAGGGCTGCAGGGAAAATTCTGCTGTACCCATAGTCCACAGACATGATAACCCTATGCAGGAACATCAACCATGGGCAGCTGAAGTGTGTAACCCTAAGAGGCACTGTTCCCACTATAGTCACTACAGGGACAACCCTTATAGTGGGCATTATGTGTCCTGCATCTATGTCTGCTGTGACCCTGGACACTGATATCAGAAAACCAAACTACACGTAACAAGCACAGCTTTTTAAAACCAAGTTAATTCTATTTTATAAACAGCTTGAGCCAGATATTCCAAGCCTAGTAGGCAGAACAAAATCAGGTTCACTTGGCTCAAATCAGTGTAGGAACATTAAGCTTTTTTCAGAATTATCAATAGTATTTACTCTAAAATTGAGTTTTCAACCAGCTTCGATGGCTAAGGTCTGTCCAGTGTGGCTTCTACTGACCTTTCACCTCCACTTCCATACTCACTTATGCCATATCCACCCCATCATCTGATGGCAGGCTCATCCTAATCTAACAACTGCCTTAACCCAGCCCATACCAGGTACCCTCTGAGTAGCCTGAGACAGTACAGGAGCCTAGGGAAGAAAAAAGAAAACAAAGATTTAATAATCATTAAACTTATTGTTTAGACATGGTTGAGATAAAAAGTAAAAGTGGCCTTTTACATTTGTTATTCAGTGGATGTCAATGTTTTGGTTTTTATTGCAATACTTACATTATAGGGAAGGGGAGACAGAAATTATTATTATTATTATTATTTTTTGAGTTGGAGTCTCACTCTGTCGCCCAGACTGGAGTGCAGTGGCCACTCCCGGCCACCGCAGCCTCGACCTGCTGGGCTCTGGCGATCCTTCCGCCTCAGTCTTCCAAGTAGCTGGAACTACAGGCGTGCGCTACCACACCTGGATAATTTTTTGATTTATTGTAAAGATGAGGTCTCACCAAGTTGCCCAGGTGGGTCTCGAACCCGCGGGCTCAGGCAATCCACTCACCTCAGCCTCCCAAGGTGTGGGATTACAGGCTGAGCCACCGAGCCCGGCTGACAGAAATTATTAATGTAATTTCCTCATTCGAGAGTACAGGCTTGAGCAGGAAATACGGTGAGCAAGCTTCAAAAGCAAATCAAATTCCACGAGAATTCTTGTAACTGACACTACATAGGGAATTTTGGAGAGCCTGATGCAAGTATATTATAAAGGAGATGAATAGATCACGGTAAAGCTGGAAGTAAATATTTAGGTAGAACTCACCAGAAATTCTTTGAGCCTGATTATTATTATTATTATTATTTTGCTCCCAACACTGATATTTGTCCTTCCAACCCTCACACCCAACTTCCACCCTGAAAGTTTCCAAACCGAGCTTTGTTCCTTGAATTTCATGTCTGCTCATCTTGGAGTGGTTTACAGGATCTTCTTTATGATCATTCATCACCAGACGCCTTGGTCCACAGCAAAGACCCTGCTCAGATTGGTCTCATGATGGACCTGACAGGCTCTCAGATTCTGAATACAGGATACTGTTGTCATATATTTTTCTTCTTCGTGGTATTTTTCAAATGATGGCACTTGATTCCTGACAGAATTGCTGTACTCACCCCGATAGGAAGCTTCCCCCCCCAGACTGTATTCAAGACAGGTTGTATACTCTTAACTGCTTCTAAAATAATAATGAAAGGCTGGGGAATTTCTATCTTTCGGGAGCTCCCTGAAGAAGTTAAAAGTAGCTGAAACTATGAGAGGATTTGAAAAGCATTAAAATGTATTTCTCTCTCACTCAATTCAAATGGACAGAAAGAAAGAGAACATTTATTTCCATGACTACTTCAGGTAAAACCTCAAATCCTCTGGTTTCTCTAAAGTTTTCACTTTTGTGTGAAAAAGCATACTGTCTTTCAACAAAAAACCCGTAAGGGCTTTAGATCTCTGCAGTCCTTGTAAGCAATCCCAAAATGATTTAATGCTATTTTCTGGGTTTTGTTCTTCAACTCTACAGCAATTCAGAGTGGATTATAAAGAACCTATTTTTGTTTCTAGGCTTCCAATTGCTTCACAAAATATGCTTTTAAAAGGAATCAAAATTATTTCAATGCTACAAAATTGTTTTTATATTTCTGTGTAGGTCTGGAAGAAACCTCAAGAATCTACAACAGGCAATTTCCTTTTGCCACAGAGTGAAACTACAGTAAAACCATCTGAGAGAAAAAACTTTTTCACTGTCTAATAGACCCACAAAAGTGAAGATTCCACAATCTACTAGTTACTCCAAATTTAAACAATTCTTAGTGTTGGCAAATGTGTTATGATCTATAGTCTCATGTTCTAATTAATTTTTTTGTTCATTTCTCAGTAAAGAGATGTATCAGATGGATATTAATTTTTAATTTAATTTAATAATCATTTATTGAGCAACTTCTATGTTTAAACACTTTACTAAGAAATGAAATGAAAGATATAATCCCAGCCTTCAAAAAATTTGAAATCTAGTAAATAAAATAAGCATGTAGACATTATAATAATGTTTTGCTACAATAGAGGTTGAATAATATTCAAAATATCTAACTGTTACAATATAGGCACCAACCTACCAAAGCAGAGACCTATGGTAGTACGAGAAGAAGGTTCTGGGGGGCCTTCCTTTACAGCCGCAACTATGGCATTCTGGGGAGATGTGAAGAGTGTGGGCAATAACACTGATGTCCCGGAGCAGAAGGGTAGCTCAGTAGATCATGGCACTGTTTATTTTACAACTGATACTGTAAAACATTTCAATATCATACAAATAGCTTTGTCACTGGGATGCACAAAAACTGAATAATAGCTTCACATAAAAAAAAAAAAAATTCTTAGAAGTGACCACTAGCCTAGTATATGGATGACCACTGAGAATTTTCTGCAATAGTCCTTAATGCTGTTTACCTAATATTCTGGTCTTTCTTCTTCCAAATACATGGTAGGATTGCATGTTCTGCTCTTTTGAGGCAAAATAGAGTCCTGTTATTTGCTTTGACCTGTGAATCCTATGCAGGTGTGATATGAATGTGGCGGAAGAACTGAAGAGCCAGAAAAAGACTGGACTAGAGTGCCAGAAAAAAGGAGGGTGCCCACTGTAAGCAGATGAAAAGTAAGAGCAAAGATATGGAAGTGAGAATATCTAGATCAGTATGACTGGCAGAATGATGGCAAGTGATGCATTAAAGAGATAAGCAGAAGTCTATCATAAAGTAGCTGCATGGGATGCCAAGGAATGTGGACTTTATGTTACAGGCAGGGTTAAGGAGGTAGTGACCCACAGGGCCCTAACAATCCCTTCAGCATGATTAAACTTTAGACAGGTTTCTTCTTGACTCTAGACCCCAGACGCCCCTTTTCTTAGAACATTTACTTTGGAAAACTTGCAATTGTAAATGCTTTCTCAGATGCTTGAGATGTAAATCTTTTACAACTAGGAATGTCTTTCTCAAGGACCTGGGAACTATCTCTTTGAAATGTAATCATTGAGAGATTGTTGTCTGTTTTCTAGCCTCTGTGAAAGAGTGGGATCCTGATTTCAATAAGCACCAATTAGCAAACACAGCAAACCTAATCACATTGGCCAACCTCCCCCTAATGTCCTCCAATACTTTACTACCAACACTCTTATACATAAACTCTTATGAGTGCCAGTACACTCCCCTGCCTTTTGTTTTAGGAGAGTAGAGCTCAATCTCTCTCCTCTATGACAGTAGTCTTGGATAAAATCTTTCTTGCTTTTTTAAATTGTCTGGTGCAATTGTTTTTCTTTTGACAGTAAGAATACAAGTCAGCCAGACAACATAGCAAGATCTCATCTCTAAAAATAAAATAAAATAAAATAAATAAAAGTAGCCATGTATGGTAGACTGAGGTGGAAGGATTGTCTGAGCCAAGGAAGTCAAGGCTACAGTGAACTCTGATCAGCCACTGCACTCCAGCCTGGATGGCAGAGTAAGACCTCATCTCAAACAACAACAACAAAAGAGAATACAAGTAAGGAGGTAAACTGAGCAATCTCAATGAGACTTGGTACATTAACATAACCTGGTAGGTAGATATGGATGTGGAGAGAAAAAGTAACCATCTGAAGCAGCTCTATATGTCTTGGGATGATGCTGTCTTTTGAGATGGGAAAGAACAGAAGAGATGTTGCAAAGGCAAATCAATTGTGAAGTCGGTGAAATTTCAGCTTCGGGGTCCCTCAATTCCTTGGTCCCTTTAAGGCCCATGTAGGGACCCACCAAAATGTTATGTTTTTTAAAAACTTTGCAAAAATAAGATATTTTAACTGTAATTAGTAAGAACAGTTTCCACTTTCATTCCACTATAACTTCTCTTAGGTAACACTTTTACCCTTTGTCAGATTACATTGATGTGAGCATTTGGGTCCTAATGAAAGGCAGCTAAGTTGGAGATATGGTTATATTTGCAATTTGAAAAAAAAAAGTGAAACATTTTAATAAGTGAAGATTAACAGACTCCTGATTTGGATTTATGAGCTGTGCCTAGTGTCTCTTTTTAACTTTTTAAAATTTAGGTAACAAATAATGAAATATACAACAAAACTGATAATGTATATCAATGAAATCAACAAATAATATATATTATTCTGACATTAAAAGCAAATTCTAACAAGTGAATCATACCCAAAGCATAAATTCATTAATAGAAAAAGATAAAGTGCATATAGAAGTAATAAATAGGCCTTACTTGATAAATTAATGAAAAAGAGTGAATAATATGAACACATTGAAAAGGTATTTAAATGTATATTTGATTTGACATAACATACTGGTAAGATTTTTTTTTAAAGATGTGGGATACAATTCAGGACTAAGTATACAGATGGTCATCGTACAGATAAAGTTTGGTCTTCCCTTTGATCCCCACTTTGCCTGGTTTGACATCAGGTACCCTTATTTCATATGTATGTATATATGTATGTATGTAATTATTTATTGAGTTGGAGTCTCACTCTGTCGCCTAGGCTGGAGTGCAGTGGCACACTCATAGCCACCCCAGCATCGACCTGCTGGGCTCTGGTGATTCTTCCCCCTCAGCCTTCCAAGTAGCCGAAACTACAGGCATACACTATCATGCCTGGCTAATTTTTTGCTTTATTTTAGAGACAAGATCTCACCATGTTGCCCAGGCTGGTCTCGGACCCATGGACTCAGGCAATCCCCTTACCTTGGCCTCCCAAAGTGCTAGGATTGCATGCTTGAGCCACCACATCTGGCCGTACCCTTATTAATATTGTGTGCCCAGTTCCCCCACCCTAGCAGTTTCAGGCTACCGTCAATCCCTTTCTTATAGTATTATGGTAAATGTTCAGGGTTTGCTTATGAGTGAGAACATGTGATACTCAGTTCTTTGTTTCTGTGATAAATCACTGAGTATTATAGACTCTAAATCCATCCAAGTTGCCGTAAAAGCCATATTTTTGTTCTTCTTTATGGCTGAGTAATATTCAATCACGTATATGTACCATTTAAAAAAATCCAGTTCAGTTAAGATGGGCAGCACGGTTGGTTCCATGTTTTTGTGACCATAAATAGTACTGCAATCAACATGTATATGCAGGTATCTTTTTTGTAGAATGATTTAAGTTCTTCCAGGTGTATTCCTAGAAGGGGAATTGCTGGGTCGTATTTCTAGTTCTTTTAGGCAATGCCACACTGTTTTTCATAGAGGTTGAAGTAGTTTGCATTCCCAACAACAGTGTAGAAGTGTTCCCTTTTCTCTGTCTCGTTGCCAACATCTGTTGTTTTTTTGTTTTATTAGTGATGGTTTTTCTTACTGGAAGTAGGTGGTATCTCAATGTGGTTTTGATTTGCATTTCTCTGATGATTAGTGAGGCTGAACATTTTTTCATGTGTGTCTGTTGGCTGTTTGTATATATTCTTTAGAGAAATGTCTATTCATGTCTTTTCCCCACTTTTTAATGAGGCTGTTTTTGTTTTTGGTTTTTTTCCTTTCAGTGTGTTTGAGTTCCTTGTAGATCCTGGATGTTAGGCCTTTGTCAGATATGCAGTTGGCAAATATTTTTTCCCATTCTGTGGGCTGTCACCCCACTCTCTTGATGGTTTCTTCTGCTGTGCAGAAGCTTTTAAGCTTGATAAGGACCTACTTGTCTGTCTTATCTCTTATGGCATGGAATATATAAGATTAACCACTGGATAAAAAAAAAAACTTGAAACGTTCTGAAATTGTACAGTTCACATATGAATGAGTCTGAAAGAGGTTTTCAAAGTCTGTCAATAATCTTAAAAATTCACATGATATTCCAATAAACAATAGAAACTAATCAAAAATGAAAAGATTGAACTTTTTATTGAAAAAGATATAACGAAATCATTGTCTTAAAGAAGGCACCAATGAATATGCAGCTAAAAAACAATGGGGTTTGGGTGCAGTGGCTCATGCCTGTAATTCCAGCACTTTGGGAGGCCGAGACAGGAGGATCGAGTCCAGGAATTTGAGACGAGCCTGGGCAACATAGCAAGACCTCCTTTTTGGAAAAAAAAAAAGAAAAAAAGAAAAAAAAAGTTGAAAACTTAGCTAGGTGTGATGGCATCACCTATAGTCCCAGCTACTCAGGAGGCTGAGGTAGAAAGGGTGCCTGAGCCCAGGAGTTGGAGATTGTGGTGAGCCATGACTGTGCCACTGCATTCCAGCCTGAGCAATGCCGGGAGCCGCAATCCTTAAAAGGAGCAAGATGGAAGGGACCTGAAAACAGGAAAAACGCTGACTGGGAGCAGAGCCCCAGTAAAATGCGGCCATGACGGAGGCAGAGCCCCATAGATCCTGTTGACGGACTTTCCTTGACTTTGAAGGATTGCGTGCATAGGCTTGAGAATGTTCCCTCTTTAATTGTCACAGGCTAATAATTAAGATAGTAGATGCGCAGATGGATGGTGGCATTTGACAGCAAAATTATA